>JABMCL010002980.1:0-17500 GCA_018857735.1 Alviniconcha marisindica | reverse complement strand
ATTGGATTTGAACGCTAAAACACTACCAGCTGGGGAAAAACGGGCATCTAGCCCACAAATCCACCAGCATGTCCAACAATGCTGCAGTTCTGTTGAAGGATGGAAGGTTAACAAAAAATGACTATACAAACCCGAGTTAAGAAAGCATTTTCCGAGGCACTGAAGGCTTCATTACGGAATTGCATGACGGCTGGTGAGGTCAGTTCCAGTTTCATGGACACTTCCAGTACACCTGAAACAGCCACACCGTATTCGTTCTCTCCCTCTCTTTCTCAACAAAAATAAAACGAGAAGAACGGTTACGCTCAGACAAATTACACCCAAGCGTAAAGAAAACATACAACACACTGGGCTCCCATTAACTGACAAAATAATGTGCGTCCCTTAGGCACAAAGAACAGAAGAGGACGCACTAAAGTTACGTCCAGACGGTCTGTTGCGGCACGTTTTGTCACCACGGCACGTATTGTCACCACAGAGAGGGTTAAAAGTCGTGCAGCGATTGTACCTTTTGCATTTGGATATCAGTACATAACGTATTATATTATATATATATATATATATATATTATATAATATATATATTATAATATATATATATTGTGTGTGGTGTGTGTTGTGTGTGTGTGTGTGTGTGTGTGTGTGTGTGGTGTGGTGTCGTGAGAGAGAGAGAGAGAGAGAGAGGAGAGAGAGAGAAGAGAGAGAGAGAGAGAGAGAGAGAGAGAGAGAGAGAGAGAGAAGAGAGAGAGAGAGAGAGAGAGAGAGAGAGAGAGAGAGACAGACAGACAGACAGACAGACAGACAGACACACACACAGACACACACAGACAGACACAGACAGACAGACAGACAGACAGACAGGCAGGCAGGCAGGCAGGCAGGCAGACACATAGACACACAGAGACAGAGACAGAGAAAAACAGAGAGAGAGGGAGAGACTGAGAGGGAGAGAGACAGAGAGAGGGAGGGAGAGAGAAAGAGAGAGAGAGAGAGAAGAGAGAGAGAGAGAGAGAGAGAGAGAGAGAGAGGAGAGGAGAGAGAGAGAGAGAGAGAGAGAGAGAGAGAGGAGAGAGAGACAGACAGACAGACAGACAGACAGACAGACAGACAGACAGACAGACAGACAGACAGACAGACAGACAGACTCAGAGAGAGAGAGAGACAGACAGACAGACAGACGGAGACAGAGACACAGAAAAACAGACAGAGAAGGAGAGAGAGGGAGAGAAAGAGAGAGAGAGAGAGAGAGAGAGAGAGAGAGAGAGAGAGAGAGAGAGAGAGAGAGAGAGAGAGAGAGAGAGAGAGAGAGAGAGAGAGAGAGAGAGAGATTCAGAGAGAGAGAGTGATCAATAGCATAAAAACAATAAAGAACAATAAAACAATGTACAGCGATTAAAATGTTCAGCACCAGTGGTGTGAAAATATATCGTTAACCGTAATAAGTAGTAAGTCAAACTGTTCTCTACAGAATGCTTACATCCTTTAGAAAACATGGTGAATCCACTGAATAATAAACAACTGACGCTGCTCTGACCTTTCTTTGTTTCGCGACCTTTGCTGTGATGCTGCGCTACATTCAAAGTGCGGCATCCCCTTTTGAGTTAAATAGCAAACATTTGACAGCCCAAAGTTTGGAGGGGTGAAAAAACGAAGAAAACAACACAACAACAGAAACATAGCTTTTGTGTGTGATCCACTTCGAATTAGCCAACTTCAATTAGGAACTGACTTTCTACCTTTTGCTAGTGCACGGTGCCGACACAGTGAAGTAACCTCCTAGTCCTACAATTAAAGATAAAATATTGGCTTTAAATTTGTTTTTGTTTTATTGTCGTGTTGGTAGAAGGATCAAAGTCGGTGGAGTCAGTATTCCGACGGCTTTCAAAAGAAGTTCGACCTTAATGTTGATCGCTTTTATATAGCGCTGTTCTCCACTCTCGAGCAGACTCACCGCGCTCTCATGTGATTCTACATGAGTGAATATCTTTTATAGCGCGTATAATGAGTATCCACCGAAGTGGATAACATAGCTGGTGCTACATGAAACTGCTGCCGTCTCGGCGCGTTCTGTGTACACTATACAACCATGCACCATGTTACTTCATGCAAAGCCACATACGTAAGGTGCATGCGTGTTTAGCTGTAACCTGCCATCAGCACTTTTGGATGAATGGCCGGGATCTTTTACGTGCTACTACGGTAATACGGGGGTGAAACGCATAAGGGTGGGCGGGGGAAATAATTAGTAATATAGGAAACTTGTTACCGGCGAGCGCGCTTGTGTTGGATGTGATGAGAAAGATGCTGAATGAAGTGTTGTAGTGTGTTCATGTAATTAGTAGGGTTCATAATGCTTACGTTGTGTACATATGTTGTTAATCTTATAGCTTTTGTATTGTGCGCTTCGGGCTCACGCCTTACAAATACTCTTTTACATTACATTACAGTTGTGCTGGAGAAGGAGTGGCAAATCGTGCAGCGAGTGGACCTTAACAATAACCACCGACGGAACGTGTCAATTAGATCCCTGAAACGCACACCGGGGTCGTACAAGTCATATAGTCCGTGGCCATTTTGATGTATAGTATACAGCAATCGTGAAATCAGCTGAATTTCATTTTTGACAGTTAATGAAGTGTTGCTGTGTTGTATTTTATTTTTATTGTAACACGTTTAAGCTACACTAGGCAAGAATCTCAAAACCACACACGTACAAACAGCAAGTAAATCACACTTTTACCTGTAAAAGTATCATCATCCATATCTGCTTCTGAAAGCGTGATGTATTCCAGGGTGATAAACGCAGAATTATTCAGTCCAATCACATCCGATGCTACCTTGATAAATTTCCTTGCCTCGGAAGCAGATATGCACAACACGAACACTGAAACTGTTTATTAGTTAATCATAAGAATAAGAATAAGAATAAAGAGGATTTCTGGAGCGCCTATCTATAGCACTAGGTGGGAGCACAGGGCGCTTTACAATAACACTAACAATACACGCACGCATGCACACACACAGACACACACACACACACACGCACGCACGCACACACGCGCATGCACACGCACGCAATCGCGCGCACGCAGGCACGCACCCGCGGGCACACACACACACACACACACAACCACACACACACACACACACACGCTCACGCACGCACACACACAGGCACACACGCACGCACGCACGCACGCACTCGCACGTCGGACGAGGGGATAGGCACAGCAGTGAAAAACAGTTTAGAAATAATTATTAAACAGGTGCATTCTTGAATTTTAAAGTCAACAGTCAACAAAAACCACGTGCAAGTCAGAACAGGCAATAATATGTGAAAGAAAATGATCTCAGTAATTAATTATTTACATTTCACTTATTGACATCTGACAGAAGTATTTTCAAACAGGTTCTTCACAATATATTTAGTACAGAATAAACACACCAGACAAAAGTCAAATTCACTGTCATGAAATTCACTATCCACACGATTTTGCCTTTGGTTAACTTTCACAAATTGCAAAACGTTTTGAAGCCTGTTAATTTGATATTTTGTGGGCTAACTAGTCTGTCACGGGGATCTGCATGACCTGCTGGTGACGACGACCAGTTAGTTGTTACTTACCGTAGGAACGATGGCCGAAAATTGCCATCTCTTGCCGAAATGTCTGCTCGTCCGTGGCTGTTATCCAGTTGTCTGCATGTATATTCGGATTGTTTCTCTGAAAAGAATCACTCAAACGTTCCAGTAACTGCATGATCAGTCAACCAACAAATGAACCATCCATCGAACCAATAAAACCACCACCGTCAGGTAACGCTCTGCCAACCGTGTATGTTATATCAGGGTTCAAAGGGCGAAGTTTATAACTTTTGTTGAAACATTAAGTTGGTATCTGGATGAAACGCAGAATGGAAGTATAAAACAGGGCTATAGCTCTTTTCTTCAAATATAAAATAAAACGTTTTGGAATTCTAATGTCTTGTAAACTCCAGTCAGATCAATTTCTTATTTAAAAAAAAAAAATCTTAAAAATAGCATTCATAAGCGTTTCTTATGTAAAACTTTCGAAACGGTTCGCCCTTTTTGGTTACGACTACAAAAGAACTTTATTATTCATAATAAATGCATGATGAAAATTTTGCCTTTTGGGTTGAAAGTTCAAAGTTAGTTAGTTCTTGGGCGGTCAAACACTCATTCAATTTCTTCTGCATTTCAAAATTTAGGCAACTAAATCACAAGTCAAAATTAAAAGCTGGATCATAGCTCTGGACCAAACCCTGCGAACGCAGAGAATTCAAATCGGTCAAATAAAAAGTATGCTATATCTGATTCTACATTTCACTTAATTACAACTGATTGAAGTATCATAACAACCAGAGAAGATGGCTCGATAAATACTACCCCAACTCGCTTCAAAGAGGAAAACGAGATAAATAATACCCCAACTAGACAGGAAGATTCGACCAATACAGTACCGCTACGGCTCCAACCAGACTAGATGACACGATAAATAGTGCCCCTAATGCTCCAAACAGACGGGAAGACGTAATCAATGCAGTACCCCAACAGTAGGGGTACTATATTGATCATATCTTCCTTTCCTGTTGATGCGAGTTGGGGTGCTCTATTGATCGTGACTTTCTGTCTGGTTGGGAACAACCAGCCAGACAGAAAGTCACGATCAGTACAGTACCCCAACTCGCATCAACAGGAAAGGAAGATGTGATCAATACAACAAGACAGAAAGTCACGATCAATACAGTACCCCAAATCGCGTCAACAGGAAAGGAAGGTGTGATCAATATAGTAGCCCTACCCGCTCCAAACAGACAGGAAGACACAATCAGTATAGTAGCCCTACCCGCACCAAAAAGACAGGAAGACACAAACAGTATAGTAGCCCTATCCGCTCCAAACAGACAGGAAGACACAAACAGTATAGTAGCCCTACCCGCTCCAGACAGGAAGAAACAATCAGTATAGTAGCCCTACCCGCTCCAAACAGACAGGAAGACACGATCAATATAGTAGCCCTACCCGGTTCAACAAGACAGGAAGACACAATCAGTATAGTAGCCCTACCCAGTTCAACAAGACAGGAAGACACGATCAATCTAGTAGCCCTACCCGTTCCAGACAGAGTGAGTTTTTGTTGCTTAACGTCCACGGAGGCGAGAAGGCCTATTAGGGACGGGGACGAGTGGGAAAGGGGGACAGAAGAGTGAAACCTCGAAACAGGCGCCAGCCCGGAAGACCAAGGCTGCCGTGGACCGCCGCCAGAATAACAGGATGTTAAGGCAGTGTCCGTCCGTCACTGCGCAGCGACCACCGCACCACGCAATTGCTGTCCCAACTGCTATGCAGAACAGCGACCACCGCACCACGCAATTGCTGTCCCAACTGCTATGCAGAACAGAGTCACAATAACTATGTCCGTAGCTCCGCCGTTGGGAAACAACTGAGGCAGAAGTCCAACTCTCTCTCTATAGCCCAGCACCACCTCCCTGCTCTTGATCTCTTCTGGGCTAGCTTCTTCTTCAGAGTCCAGCTCACCTCCCTCCTCTTGATCTCGCCTGGACTCGTCTTGTATTCCAAACAGACAGGAAGACACGATCAATATAGTAGCCCTACTCACTCCAGTGAGAGAGGAAGACGTGATCTATTATTAATATAGTGCCCGAACTCGCTCAAACCAGACACGAAGACATGATCAATGTAGTACCCCAACCAGCTCCAACCAGATAGGAAGATGTGATCAACAGACCACCTCAACTCGCTCCAGCCAGACATGAAGGAACACACGGTCAATATAGTATGCCTATCATCTCCGGAGTGGAAGGCACGGTCAATAGCATCCCAATCAGACCGGACCGGAAGACACGATCAACACTATCCAAATCCGCTCCAACCCGACAGGAAAACATGATCAACATAGCACCCCTACCCGCTTCAACCGGACAGGAAATCATGATCAACATAGCACCCCTACCCGCTTCAACCGGACAGGAAAACATGATCAACATAGCACCCCTACCCGCTTCAATCGGACAGGAAATCATGATCAATATCATACCCTCTCTGCTCTAGCCAGACAGGAAAACAAGTTCAATACTACCTTAACCGGCTCCAACTGGATAGAAAGAAATGATCAGTAAGTACCCAACCAGCTCCAACCGGACAGGAAGACATTATCAATATGTACCCAGCCAGCTCCAACCGGACAGAAACACATGATCAGTACGTACCCAGCCCGCTCCAACCGGACAGGAACACATGATCAGTACGTACCCAACCCGCTCCAACCGGACAAGAAAACATGTTTAATACGTACCCTACCCGCTCCAAACAGACAGGAGCACATGATCAGTACGTACCGGACGAAATTCTGACCAAACCGGTACTGACCAAACCCGTTCCAACCAGACAGGAAGACATAATCAGTACATACCCTACCCGCTCCAACCGGACAGGAGGACGTAATCAATACGTACCCAATCAGCCCCAACCCGAGGGAAGCCACGGTCAACAGTACGGCCGAACCCGTTCTAACCAATGAGACAAAAAGGACACGATCAGTACTACCCCAACCCGCTTCAACTACAAACGAAGACACTCACCTTGATTTCATCCAATAACTCCAGATAGGAGGCAGCCTTGACAGTGGAACTGACGAGGGTGACTTTGTCCCAATCAAAATAGTGGACGATGGCGCCAATAAAGCGCCCCATTTCGAGGTAGGTACCCGTGGTTTTAGCGAAGTACGTGTTGGTTTTGCGGCTCGAAAGAAGGGAGGTTTCACAGGCGTAGCTGACCATGTTCATGTTCCACTGCCGTGCCAGACGGGCCGACGACCAGCAGTTCTCATCGCACACAGGTCCTGCTGGCGGGAGTCGGGGGCTCGTTACCCGCTGGCAAACTCCAAGCACTGGTTTACGACATCCTTCCTTCAACCACTGCCGTATTTAGCTACGCCATAGGTTCCTGAAAACTGTCAGCTAACGAGCAGTTTTTTTTGTGCTGGTGCTCAAACAGTAGTAAGTTTGTTACAAACAACTGAAATAAAACAAGGCGTGTCATTTATAGCCGCCAACAAAGTTTACACCAGCACAAATAAAACTACAATCGTTTGAATCGAGACGGAATTCTTTTTCTTTACCCAGGGTGGATGCATCTCATGTTTACGTGGGTGCTTGGGCGTTGGGCTGCTTCCACAGTCATATTAGTACCCAAACCTTTCGGAGGGCGTTGACCGCGTCGCTGGACAGCTGCGCGGAGTTAAAGAGTGCCCTTCCAGTGGCGTAACCAAATCTGGCAGAGTTTGGAGGAAGGTGCCGAAAAGCGACGCTCGGAGTGTGACCCGCTGGATGCTATATCTAATGAAACCTTAGAGCTTCACACTGCCTCTAAACTTTCAAAGTAATACTAAAAACGCACCTTTTATGTTTAATATGTAACTTTTGTGTTTTCAGTAA
This sequence comes from Alviniconcha marisindica, assembly GCA_018857735.1. Lineage (NCBI taxonomy): Eukaryota > Metazoa > Mollusca > Gastropoda > Provannidae > Alviniconcha > Alviniconcha marisindica. The sequence continues at coordinate 10,025 of JABMCL010002980.1, read as the reverse complement.
CTGTTCTTTGAGTTTTAAAATATATTTATTGTGTACTGTAGTTAATGTTTAGCCAAGTTTTAATTTCTCTGATGAGATAATAATCTTGAATCTCTTCCGCCAGGCTTTTGGTTGATTTGTACATGCTTACTGCTACCTGTCTCGTATCCATTTGTTTGTGTGCGTGTGTATGTGTGTGTGCGTGCGTGTGCGTTTGTGTGTGCGTTTTTCTTTGTGTGTGTGTGTGTGTGTGTGAGTGCTTGCGTGCGTGCGTGCGTGTGTGTGTGTGTGAATGGTGTGTGGAGAGAGCTCTCTTTGTCAATATACGAATGTATGAAATGCTATGAATAAAACTTGTTTGGAAGAGAGAGAGAGAGAGAGAGAGGAGAGAGAGAGAGAGAGAGAGAGAGAGAGAGAGAGAGAGTCTTGGATTTTAACTTCCAGTCAACCGCACAGACCAACAGGGTCACCTCAGGACGACTAAACATATTTCAAATTATACATTTATGAACCACATTTGGGCGAACAAAAGTCATCAGATCATTGTCGGAGAGGGTGGGGGGGGGGGGGGGGGGGGGGCGGAGCGCCCTGTTTTGGGCAAACATAGTCTAAATATAGTATATAATGCGGATTGTTTTACAACCGGTGAAAAACATGTATTTCTTTAATGCACGAATATCTTCCACACTGGCATAGTCCTGCTCGCCAACACGAACGATTGACGCAGGTTCCCGTGTTGAGCGCTAGCAGAATATAAACGGACTCCAAAGCATGTGAAACTGTGAATTGTATCAAACATGTGCTTCGGTTCTTTAAATTATATTTCTCGCCTTAGTCCATACAGTGCATAATAAACGTTTGGGAATTCTGCATGAAAAATATGAGAGTCGGTCGTAGCCAGAGACATTGAATAATAATCAATGTCTTTCGGTTAACTGAATAATGTTCAATGTCTTTGGTCGTAGCGGATGGGTAGTAGGTAAATATTGATATGTGCTTGTTATACTGACCGTTTTTGACTGGGTTGCGTCTGCTCTTGACCGCATTACTGTGCGTGATCAAGCTTTTTACTTGTGATTTAGTGACTTGTTGTTTTCAACTGGCGTATACGAATTTCGAATGTGTGATTCGTCGTGAGGTGACCCTGTTCGGTTGATGGGAACTACGCACCTTGCACTTACCAATGAAGGCTTTCGCATTGCGTACGAATTTGGTCTGAGCCATCGCTACAATGCCCTTTCCAGGATGACATGATGTGTCACCCCACACAAACGTCAGGTTGTATCCTGGCACAGCGCATTCGTCATTGAGCTTCCGCACTATCCAGTCCGCCGCCCTTATCATTGGCTCTTTCCTGATGTTTTTAGGGGGGCCCTCGGGAGTGAGAAGCGCTACCATCAGATTTTGTGTTGGAGATGATGCGCCACTTGGATTCGATGAGCAGGTGGCTTTGCAACATCCCGTGCCAGCCCAAAGCAGAAGCAGCAGCAACCACATCGACGAACGGACAACCCCGTGCGTTTTCGCCATCCTCGGCTGTGAAACTCTGCAGGATAGCAATTCGGTTTCAGGAATACTGGAATCTGTAATCTGTCCAGAAAACATGCTCTTTTTCTAAGGTAGTACCTCTCTGTTTGTTCTTTCTTTGTCCATTTTGATAATTATAGATCTAGTCTACCCGACGTGTCGCAAAGTGTAGAGGTAATGAGTAATAAATGGCAGACACACAGGACCACGGTACCGAAAGACGGTAACAGCAGCATAGCAAATTCACCCAAAAGTCTCCAGCCAACACAAGCACTCTTCTTCCTCTTCTTCTTCTTTTTTGTTTGCTGTTTGTTCTTGTTTTTTGTTGTTGTTAATACAGTAGGATGGAAGCACCGTGGTAACAAAAGACGACTTCTAAAGGTTTCTATACACACTCGTATGGACTGGTTCTTTCTACTCGTCGGTAATTTGGTTAGTAACTTACTAACCGCTACGGTAGCCGGATTTATCTGGCCCGACTACTCCTAAGTAGTTAATACATTGCACATTTTCCCCTGTTTAAAATTTCTTTTCTTCCTTCTCACACTACTTTGGTCTGTGGGGTTCTGCAGACCCCCCAAAAGTGCAGCGGCACAATTTCCAAGCAGTTCCTGCCTAATGGATGGTAGCAGCCTACATCAAAGAAGAAGATCTAACAATGCCGGTTGACAAACCGTTGTGCACCTATCACTGAACCACCAACACAAAATTGTTTCACGCGTCTCCAGTTATTTGCACGAACTGAACACAATGAGATAAAACATAAGACGCCATTAAAAAATGTAAAAGAACTGACGACAACTTAATTATGACGTAATTTTTAGTGCGTGTAAGAAATCTGAAACAAAACCAGGGCCAGAGCACTCGTGCAGAATCAAGACACTGGAGTTAAATAGCGATTAGCGCTCGAAATACATAACACAAGTACAACAACAAAGACCTGAGTCGCCTACGGTAACTAGCACCTGGCATGCGTGTAAATACGAGGTACATAAACTAAAACCGAGGTACATTGCGAAATTCCGTAAAACCTTTTTCCGGGGTCCCTGGTCCTGTCCTTCTCCCCCCCTTTTCCTGTGTGTGTGTGTGTTTTGTGTGTGTGTGTGGGGTTGTGTTTTTGTGGGGTTTTGCGTGCGTGCGTGCGTGGTGCGTGTGCGGGGTTTTGCGTGTGTTGTCTTGTTCTGTTTCATTGTGGGTTCTTTGTATAATTAGAGTAGAGATGGGGCATTAGTTCTTAATGTTTCAGATTTTATTTTATATTTTAGAGAGAGAGAGAGGGAGAGAAACCACTCCCCATCCAATGATGGAAAAGCGAACGACCTCTCACAACCACTACTGTCCCCGCGCTTAGCGGAATGGAAGAGAGAAAGAGAGAGAAAATCACTCCCTATCCACTGGTGGAAAAGCGAACGACCTCTCACAACCACTACTCTCCGCGCGCTTAGCGGAATGGAAGCTGTCAGCCGTGCCACACATTTGTGACCGATTATAACATAAAAATAAAAATATCAACACACATAATACGCACAGGGTATGTTGAATATTGCAGCAGCTGAAAAATTATTTAAAAGAAAACAAGAAGAAAAAAGAAAAAAAGTAGGAAAATCCGGCTCACTTGCATGGCAGTCCGGCGACTGCACTACACTACGGAGCTACTAACGAAATTCGCAGAAATTTATCTTTATATCACTCTTCCTTTAGTCTGAGAGACGCATTGGCTTATTCCACCGCCTCTTAAATAATGTTGGTACACTTCTGAATGCTAAGTAAGTAAACATGGTGCTTAACGTCCACAGAAACCGTACGGTTTATTAGGGACGGGTAGTTCTGAATGCTGTTCTCTCTTGTGATCTTATTTGCTTGAGGGATACTCTTTTATCGGGTGTTTTCAACCGCTGTAATGTCTGTGGTTTTCGCTCGGTGTGAATATAATGAAGCATATATATATATATATATATATATATATATATATATATATATGCTTCAATGCCCAAGCGCTTTTATCCGCCTAACTGCAGGCACCATTTTTAAACTAAATGTAAAAATTAGTGTGCACTACATGTGTTTTTAAACGATTATGTGCACTACCCTGAAGGGGAACAACTGCTGTTGAAGGGTTATCTAACTCGTCACCATGAGTTCTTCATCACACTTGTTTTGTGTGCAGCGTGACTGAAAAAAACCTGGCACCATCTATGTTCTAGTGTCTGCTTTAGTTGTACCATATAGCACCAATACCATTCAGTGCCAGGCGGCATAGTTCAGGAACTGTGTGAGAGTCGAGGTGGCCGTCCTGGGCTGTCCGTCCTAACGAGCCTTCTGGTTTCCGTGGACGTAAATTAAAAACCATTAAAGCAAATTTGGGCTCCGCTTGTTTTTTAATATGTCAACTGACATCTGAGGACATTAAGCATCACTAAACCAACCGTTCCAGGCTAAATTTATGATGTCATGGTTGCACCCCGGTCCCTCTCAACTTTATGGTTAACCGTGAACAATAATAATGCCCCAACAGCTTAACTGACATCTTACACATTCCATGCTTGCTTTATTTTTCTGTGGGATTTTTATTTTATTTTTTATTTTTATTTTTTAAATCTGGGCAGTTTGTTTTGCTGGCTTAATTTTTCTGAGGAGTTTCTTTTTTTGGGGTTTTGGGTTTTTTTTTTTTTTTTTTTTTTTTTTAAACTGGGGGGTTTTCATTTTTAAAATTTTGGTTTATTTTTATTTTAGGGGTTTTCTAAACATCCCATACTTTCTTTATATTTCTTTTTGGGGGGGTTTTTTCCATCCCAATTCTTTCTTTTTTAAATTTTTGGGGGGTTTTTTAAAAAATCCCCCGGGTGGCTTTTTTTAAAGGGACCAAACAGGCCCCATTTTTGTGGGGTTTTTCCTTTCCTTTTTTTTTTTATTTTTTTACTTCTTTTTTCTTTTTTCTTTTTTTTTCCTTTTTTTTTTACCCCAATTTCCTTCACCCTTGTCTGGAATTTTTTCTTGGGGCTTTCTACCAAACAAATGCTGGTTTTAATTTTTTATGTGGGGGCCTCACACACCTGTGCTGGTTTATTTTTATGTGGGGAGTTCTCTTACACACAGTTTGGCTTTTTTTTTTTTTTTTATTTTATCGGGGGGGTTTCTTTAAAATCCCCTTTTTTTTTTTTTATGGGGGTTTTATTCCCCCCCAAAACTTTTTTTCCCTTTTTTTTCATCTGGGGAATTTCTTTTCACATCATATGTTGACCCTTTTTTTCTTTTTTCTTTTTTAACCGGGAGTTTCTCTTACATATCCCGGCTGGCTTCATTTTTTTCTGGGGGGTTTATCTTAAACATCCCTGTGGGTTCTTCATTTTATTTTGGAGTTTCTCTTAAACATCTCATGCTAATTTTTTAAAAGGGGGGTTTTTTTTAAAACATCCCTGTTTGGTTTTATTTTTTTTCTGGGGATTTCTTTCCCCATCCCAGTTTTTTCATTTTTATATGGGGAATTTCTCTTACACATCCCGTGCTTGCTTCATTTTATCTGGGGAGTTTCTCTTACACATCCCGTGCTCGCTTCTATTTTGCTGGCTTCATTTTTATTCGGGGAGTTTCTCTTACACATCCCATGCTGACTTTATTTTTATGTGGGGTTTCTCTTAGACATCCCGTGCTGCCTTCATTTTTATGTGAGGAGTTTCTCATACACATCCGGAGCTGGCTTTAAATAGTTTTTATTTTCATGTGGGGAATTTGTCTTACACATCCCATGCTGGTTTAAATTTTATTTGGGAAGCTTCTCTTACATATCCCGTGCTGGCTTCTTTTCTTATCTTTATTTTTAATTGTGTAATTTCCCTTACACATCCCATGCTGGCTTTTTTTTTCTTTTTTTCTTTTCTTTCTTTTCTTTTTAACTCTGGTTAAGTTTCTCATACACATCCAATGCTGGCTTCATTTTTATCTGGGGAGTTTCTCTTACACATCCCATGCTGGCTTATTTTTTTTTTTCATCTCGGAAATTTCTCTTACACTTTTCATGCTGGCTTCATTTTTATCTGGGGAGTTTCCTCTTACACATCCCGTGCTGTCTTGATTTTTATGGAAGGAGTTTCTCTTACACACCCAGTGCCGGCTTTATTTTTATATGGGGAATTTATCTTACACATCCCGTGCAAGTTTCATTTTATCTGGGGAGTTTCTCTTACACTTCCAATGCTCGCTTCTATTTTGAATCAGGGGAGTTTCTCCTACACATCCCGTTCTGGCTTCATTTTTATTTGCGGAGTTTCTCTTTAACATCCCGTGCTGGCTTCAATTTTATGTGTCGAGTTTCTTTTAAACTGGGGAGTTTCTCTTACACATCCCTTGCTTGCTTTATTTTATATGGGAAGTTTCACTTACACATCCTATGCTCACTTCTATTTTGAATAGGGGCGTTTCTCTTACACATCCCGCGCTGGCTTCATTTTTATCTGCGGAGTTTCTCATTAACATCCCCTGCTGGCTTTGTTTTTATGTGTCGAGTTTCTTTTAAACATTCCATGCTGACTTTTTTTTTTATATGGGACATTTCTCTTACATATCTCGTGCTGCTTTCATTTTTATGCGGGGAGTTTCTTTTACACATCCCGTGCTGACTTTGTTTTTATGTGGGGAATTTCTCTTACACATCCAGTTCTCTCTTGAATTGTTTAGAAGGAGTGTGTCTTACACATCCCGTGCCGGCTTTATTTTCAGCTAGGGAGTTTCTGGCGTCGTTTTTATATGGGGTGTTTCTCATAAACATCCCGTGCTTGCTGCATTTTTATGTGGGGAGTTTCTCTTACATCCCCTGCTCGCTTCTATTTTTAATCAGAAGAGTTTCTCTTACACATCCCATGCTGACATTATTTTTATGTGGGGAGTTTCTCTTAGACATCCCGTGCTGCCTTTATTTTTATCTGCGGAGTGTCTTATACACATCCGGTGCTGTCTTTAAATTGTTTTTATTTTCAGTGGGGAGTTTGTCTTACACATCCATGCTTGTTTGAATTTTACCTGGGAAGCTTCTCTTACATATCCTGTGCTGGCTTCTTTTCTTATCTGGGGAGTTTCTCTTAAACATCCCGTGCTGGCTTTATTTTTATCTGTGTAGTTTCCCTTACACATCCCATGCTGGCTTCATTTTTTTGGTTTTTGGTTTTGGTTTTAATCTGGGGAGTTTCTCTTACACATCCCATGCTGGCTTCATTTTTATCGGGGGAGTTTCTCTTAAACATACCGTGCTGGTTTCATTTTTATTTGGGGAAATTCTCTTACACATCCTGTGCTGTCTTGATTTTTATGGAAAGAGTATCTCTTACACATAACGTGCCGGCTTTATTTTTAAATGGGGAGTTTCTGGCTTCATTTTTATATGGGGAGTTTCTCTTACACATCCCGTGCTTGCTTCATTTTTATATGGGGATTTTCTGGCATTTATTTTCATACTGGGATTTTCTCTTGCACATCCCATGCTGGCTTCATTTTTATCGGGGGAGTTTCTCTTACACAGCCTGTGCTGGCTTCATTTTTATCTGGGAAGTTTCTCTTAAACACCCTGTGCCCTTTCATTTGTATGCAGGGAGATTCTCTTACACAACCGATGCTGACTTTGTTTTATGTGGGGAGTTTCTCTTACACATCCCGTGCTGGCTTCGTTTTTTAATGATTTTTTTCTTAAATCTGCGTTTCTCTTACACATCCCGTGCTGTCTTGATTTTTATGGAAGGAGTTTCTCTCACACATAACGTGCCGGTTTTATTTTTAAATGGGGAGTTTCTGGCTTCATTTTTATATGGGGAGTTTCTATTTGTCCTTGCTTGCTTCATTTTTATATGGGGATTTTCTGGCATTTTTTTCATATTGGGAGTTTCTCTTGCACATCCCATGCTGACTTCATTTTTATCGGGGGAGTTTCTCTTACACAGCCTGTGCTGTCTTGATTTTTAGGGAAGGAGTTTCTCTTACACATCCCGTGCTGGCTTCATTTTTATCTGGGAAGTTTCTCTTAAACACCCTGTGCCCTTTCATTTGTATGCGGGGAGATTCTCTTCAAAACCGATGCTGACTTTGTTTTATGTGGGGAGTTTCTCTTACACATCCCGTGCTGACTTCGTTTTTTTATTAATTGTTTTTTTTATTTAATCTGGGGAGTTTCTCTTACACATCCTGTTCTGGCTTTATTCTTATCTGGGGAGTTTCTCTCACACACCCCATGCTGGCTACATTTTTATATGGGGAATTTATCTTACACATCCCGTGCTTGCTTCATTTTATCTGGGAAGTTTCTCTTACACATCCCATGCTCACTTCTATTTTGAATAGGGGAGTTTCTCTTACACATCCCGTGCTGGCTTCATTTTTATCTGCGGAGTTTCTCTTTAACATCCCCTGCTGGCTTTATTTTTATGTGTCGAGTTTCTTTTAAATATTCCATGCTGACTTTATTTTTATATGGGGCATTTCTCTTACATATCTCGTGCTGCCTTCATTTTTATGCGGGGAGTTTCTTTTACACATCCCGTGCTGATTTTGTTTTTATGTGGGGAATTTCTATTACACATCCCGTGCTGTCTTGATTTTTATGGAAGGAGTTTCTCTTAGACATCCCGTGCCGGCTTTATTTTTAGCTGGGGAGTTTCTGGCGTCATTTTTATATGGGGTGTTTCTCTTACACATCCCGTGCTTGTTTCATTTTTATGTGGGGAGTTTCTCTTACATCCCCTGCTCGCTTCTATTTTTAATCAGGGGAGTTTCTCTTACACATCCCATGCTGACTTTATTTTTATGTGGGGAGTTTCTCTTAGACATCCCGTGCTGCCTTCATTTTTATCTGCGGAGTTTCTTATACACATCCGGTGCTGGCTTTAAATTGTTTTTATTTTCATGTGGGGAGTTTGTCTTACACATCCCATGCTTGTTTCAATTTTATCTGGGAAGCTTCTCTTACATATCCTGTGCTGGCTTCTTTTCTTATCTCGGGAGTTTCTCTTAAACATCCCGTGCTGGCTTTATTTTATCTGTGTTTTTTCCCTTACACATCCCATGCTGGCTTCATTTTTTTTGTTTTTTTGTTTTTTCATCTGGGAAGTTTCTTTTACACATCCCATGATGGCTTCATTTTTATTGGGGGATTTTCTCTTAAATATACCGTGCTGGTTTCATTTTTATCTGGGGATTTTCTTTTACACATCCCATGCTGACTTTGTTTTTTATGTCGGGAGTTTCTTTTACACATCCCTTTGCTTTATTTTTTATTTGGGGGGGTTTTCTTACACTACATGCGTCTTATTTTATGAAAGGACTTTTTTTTACACATGGCTTCGTTCTTCTGTCTTGGGATTTTCTCTTACACATCCCGTGTTGGTTTCTTATTTTTATTTATCGGGGAAGTTTCTCTTACATATCCGGTGCTGGCTTCATTTTTATCTTGGGACATTCTGTTACACATCCCGTACTTGCTTCATTTTTTATCTGGAGAGTTTCTCATACTCATCACGTGCTGGCTTCATTTTATTTGGGGAGTTCCTCTTACACATCCCGTGGTGGCTTTATTTTTCTGTGGGGAGTTTCTCTTACACATCCCAAGCTAGCTTTTTCTTTTTTTTTTAAATCTGGGGAGTTTCTCTTGCACATTCCGTGCAGGCTTCATTTTATCTGGGGACTTTGTCTTCAACATCCCCTGCTGACTTCATATTTATGTGGGGAGATTCTCTTACACATCACGTGCTGACTTTTTATCGGGAGAATTCCTTATAAATCCAGTGCTGCCTTCATTTTTATGCGGGGATATTGTCTTACATATCCCATGCTGTCTTGATTTTCATGAAACGAGTTTCTATTACACATCCCGTGCTAGCTTCGTTTCTTTATCAGGGGAGTTTCTCTTACACATCCCGTTATATTTTGGGGGGAGTTTCTCTTACACATCCTGTGCTGGCGTCCTTTCTATCTCGGGAGGTTCTCTTACACATCCCCTGCTGGCTTCAATTTTATCTGGGGAGTTTCTCTGACACATCCCGTACTGGCTTCAATTTTATCAGCGGACATTCATTTACAGATCCCATGTTGGGTTCCTTTTTATCTGCGGAGTTTCTCTTACATATCCCGCGCTGGGTTCATTTTTTTTATGCGGGAAGTTTCTCTTACACATCCCATGTTGACTTTGCTTTTATGTAGGGATTTTCTCTTAGACATCCAGTGTTGCCTTCATTTTTATGCATGCAGTTTCTCTTACTCACCCCATGCTGGCGTCTTTTTTTCTTCTTCTTCTTTTCTTTTCTTTTTTATCTGGGGAGTTTCTCTTACACATCCCGTGCTGGCTTTAATTTATCAGGGGACGTTCTCTTACACAGCCCATGCTGGTTTTATTTTTATACAGGGAATTTCGTTTAGACATCCCATGCTTCCTCCATTTTTGTGCAGGGAGTTTGACTGACACATCCAGTGCTGCCTTCATTTTTATGCGTGGAGTTGCTCTTACACATCCTAAGCTGTCTTAATTTTCACGTGGGGAGTTT
>JABMCL010003594.1:580000-582500 GCA_018857735.1 Alviniconcha marisindica | reverse complement strand
CACAACACACACACACACACACACACACACACACACACACACAGGGACAATTAAATTGCCTTAAGATGAATGCTGGAGTCAGACTCAAGCCATAGTGCATCCCACTGGTTTATCAAAGTACCACGTGATCTTCGTCTTGGCGTTCGTTGATCTGTCTGGTCAGTCTGGTCTGCTTGGCGAATTGATGGGATGGTAATTAACTTTCGAGTGTATAAAGTTGGAACACGTCGTCCTTCCCGCAGAGTCCAGGCGAGATCAAGAGGAGGGAGGTGAGCTGGACTCTCACGGAGAAGCTAGCCCAGAAGAGATCAAGAGCAGGGAGGTGGAGCTGGGCTTGAGAGTTGGACTTCTTTTGCTTCATTTTTTCCCAGCGGCGGAGCTACGGACATTGTCTTTGTGACTCTGTTCTGCATAGCAGTTGGGACAGCAATCGCGTGGTGCGGTGGTCGCTGCGCAACGCCGGACGGACACTGCCTTAATAACATCCTGTTGTTCTGGCGGCGGTCCACGGCAGCCTTGGTCTTCCGGGTTGGCGCCTGTTTCGAGGTTTCACTCTTCTGTCCCCCTTTTCCCACTCGTCCCCGTCCCTAGCAGGCCATCTCGCCTCCGTGGACGTTAAGCAGACAAAAACTCACACACTCACAGACCTTCCCTGGCTTTGACCCGTCAGTTTCGGCTGTATGGTGTGGCAGCCAGTGCGTTGAAGACGGACGGGTCCCACGTACGGCATGAGGTTCGAAAGGTCCCCACGAAAGTTACGACCGAACCTGCTCGTGTATCAGTGCCTTAAGTATAGGCAAAGCGCGTTAACCGTTCGAAATAATGAGTGGATTTCTTGGTGCGCGTGTGACGGCGAGCGCCGTTACACACTCCGTACATACACTAAAGATTCCCTGTGGACAGGGCTTAGCCGTCTTTGGGTGTATAACAGTCGGATGTGAAGGAAATAAATTCTCGTTGCAGTACATCGTAGTCTGTTGGGAAATCTGCTCTGTTTTGCTCCTCTTAAAGCGCCTTTTGTAAGACGGAACCGAAGAGGCGTTGAAAAGTTCAAGAGCTGAGGCTGAATCTTTGTTGTGGATCTGTATTATGCTGTCTAGAGGAGACACCGACCTCTTGACCTCATCTCTCTCTCTCTCTCTCTCTCTCTCTCTCTCTCTCTCTCTCTCTCTCTCTCTCTCACACACACACACACACACACACACACACACACACACACACACACACACGCACGCACGCAACACATGCACACACATTTACACACACGCACGCACACACACATACACACATATACACACGCACACGCACACAAACACACACACACACACACACACACACACACACACACACACACACACACACACGCACACACACACAAACACACACACACATACACTGACAGGCAGAGAAACACACACACACAACCTCCCCCCCACCCCCCCCCCCACCGCCACCACAAAGGAATCAAACAAGTGGGGCAATGGTAATCTGAGAGTACTGCTCTGCTGCAGCTCATCTCAACTTTCCCCAGTAAACAGGCCACGAAAATTTCCCAACGGGGCAATTTGCATTTGAGAGATAAACAGACAGGACGTACTGCAAGTGAAACTCTATTCTGCCCGAAGTCTAAGATGATGCGTAGAATCACGAGTGTAATCACAAGAGTTTGCAGCTTACACCTGGTCGCTCGCTAAATGTGTGGACAATGGACAGGAACTGTGATGCGTACGGAGGTTAAAAACTTACCCAAAACACATAAGAGCTAGTTCAATCTAAACTCTTGTTTTTTATGACAGGTATGCTGAATGGAGATATAGATTGTATGCTGAACGGAGATGTAGATTGTATGCTGAATGGAGATGTAGATTGTATGCTGAACGGAGATGTAGATTGTATGTTGAACGGAGATGTAGATTGTATGCTGAACGGAGATGTAGATTGTATGCTGAATGGAGATATAGATTGTATGCTGAACGGAGATGTAGATTGTATGCTGAATGGAGATATAGATTGTATGCTGAATGGAGATGTAGATTGTATGCTGAACGGAGATGTAGATTGTATGTTGAACGGAGATGTAGATTGTATGCTGAACGGAGATGTAGATTGTATGTTGAACGGAGGTATAGACTATTACTCAAACATTTTCCTGCTTTTTAAATAGATCAGTTATTGCTCGCGAGTTTGAAATATCCTTCTATACGTGTCAGTTGTGACGTGTCAGTGCATGTGCTTGTAAGCAAGTGTGCAACATGTGCTATTATTGGTGTTATTATTATTATTATTATCGTTTAACGTAGTTATGTCTATTTCTGTGCGTGAATGGTATAGTGCTCTCCCCACCCCTCGCTTTTGTGTAAAACGCATAGAACACAACCGTCCTAGCCACAGGAAGTGCGCTCTGCACAGGCTGTCAGTTAGTATTATTAAAGGGCGTGAACCGGGACACCTAATAATTTTGGGAGATACTGATTTCCAGATTGGCTTCCGATAGTTCACA
>JABMCL010003594.1:560000-567500 GCA_018857735.1 Alviniconcha marisindica | reverse complement strand
ACATCAAGCGAGCGCTTAAACAGAAGGCCAGTACCCATCGCTCCGGGCAGCTATCTGTACGTACGAACCGGCTGGGCCTAGTCTTAAGGTGGGGCGGGGCGGTCGGCTCCTTTAATTTACTTCGATTTCGCTTCGGGAGAGGGCGGGGGCGAGGGTCGGGGTGGGGGTTGGGGGATTGGGGGGGGGGAGACTGGGGAGGCGTTTAAATTTATTATTTTTCATTATTATTTTTATAATAATAATTTTAAAAAATCTCACTTTTTTTTTTTTCTCGCTCAAAGATTGTGATTTTTTAATTTTATTTGACTGCGTGTCCAGTGGCTGTCGTAGACCTCCATGTTTGTCAATAATGCACAACCTGTTTGTTCACTGGCTTAATTTGCATGCCATCCGTAGTTCATGACAGAACAAAAATACTTATGTCCAGTGACACTGTCACCCACATTAATACAACAGAGTAAAAAAGAAATAGAAAAAAGAAAAAAGTCCAGTGACCTAGCCGGTTCTCCACCTAGTTCTTAATAATGACTGTTCAGTGACGTAGGTTTCCACAGTTAGTAACAGAGTAAAAGGTATGTCCAGTGACCTAGTTCTCCACAGTTGATAACAGGGTAAAAAGTATGTCCGGTGACCTAGTTCTCCACATATCAAGGGTAAAAAGTATGTCCACTGACCCTACTTCTCCACAGTTGATAACAGGGTAAAAAGTGTGTCCAGTGACCTAGTTCTCCACAGTTAGTAACAGAGTAAAATGTCTGTCCAATGACCTAGTTCTCCACAGTAACAGAGTAAAATGTCTGTCCAGTGACTAGTTCTCCACAGTTAATAACAGAGCAAAAGGTATGTCCAATGACCCAGTTCTCCACAGTTAGTAACAGAATAAAAGTCTGTCCAGCGACCTAGTTCTCCACAGTTAATAACAGTTTAAAAAAAAAAAGTCAAGTGGCCTAGTTCTCCACAGTTAGTAACATAGTGAAAGTCTGTCCAGCGACCAAGTTCTCCACAGTTAATAACAGTTAAAAGAAATGTCCAGTGACCTAGTTCTTCACAGTCAATAACAGAGTAAAAGGTCGGTCCAGTGACCTAGTTCTCCACAGTTAATAACAGAGTAAAAAGTACGTCCAGTGACCTACTTCTCCACAGTTAATAATTAGGGTAAAAGTTTGTCCCACGACTGCCTTTGTCTCCCTTGTTAATAATGAAGCAGAAATCTGTCGGTTGACTTTGTCCTCCACAGTTAACATAGAGACAAAAGTCAGCTCATTGACTTTGTCCTCAACATTTAATATTAAAGTAAAAAATATATCCAGTGACTGTTAATGTTGTGCACAGTTAATAACAGAGCAAACATTTGTCCAGCAAAGTCACATTACTGCCTACTGGCTGCTATATCATGCTCATGATGCTGAAACAAAAACAAAAAACAAACCAAACAACACAAAACAAAAACAGCACACACACACGCACGCACGCACGCACGCACGCACGCACGCACGCACGCACGCACCACACACACACACACACACACACACACACACACGGACGACTATTAAGGTCAGCGATGGATCCTATTGGCGAAACACTTTCCAAATTCCATTGCATATTAGTGGAGTAAGCTGTAGATCAAAGACACATTGCAGATCCCTAAATACTAACCGCAGTCATGATTCATCGCACATGAAGCTGCAGGAGAATGGCTGCACACGCAACAGTGCTACCTGTTCTGCAGTACTTAGATCAACGTCCTGCAATGCTAACTTCGGTACGTTCCACAAAATTAACCCTTTTTTTCTTTCTTTTTTTTAAACTTTTTTTTAGCACTATACAATAGCCTGTTCTGAAAATCTAGAGCTACGCCCTGCAATTCTTACTGCCTGTTCAAGAAGGCGAACCTCGAAATTACTGCGGAAAGATTCCTTGTACCACTTGTAACTGCGAGAGCCAGAGCTCCACGACCGCTCGAATTTGATTATGCAAACTGGATGTTGAAGTGAGTCTTGCAGACCTAAGACGACCACTTTGTTCGTCAGATTTGTCTGGGAGGGGTCCCCGAAGAGGAACTGTCGGGAACCGAGTGCCAGGAGGGTGCACGGAGAGAGAGGGTGAGGATGGGTGGATGGGGGTGTCCACGTATACCTAACGTTGCATTGTCACGTTCAAGTTCGTAAGACTCATTTGTTTCCTGAAAGATCCCGGGGCTGCCAGTCACACGAGCAGCATCAGCCAATCAGAACGTCGCAACAGATATTCTGAACAATAAACCGGCAGAATGGCTGCCATGTTTGCCTCACACAAGTTAAACCACATCATCAGACCGAAAGACTTTTTTTTTTCTTCCAGACAGTGACCAACTTCAGGCTGACGCCTCTAGCTGTCACTTTGTAGTGGTTCGCAGAGTTGGGGGACGAAGTGGGTGCGGAAGGGGATGGAGAAAGAAAAAAGAGCGGGGGGAGAGAGACAGAGACAGAAAAACAGAGAGACAGAGACAGAGAGACAGACAGACAGAGACAGTGACAGAGGCAGAGACAGAGACAGACAGACAGAGACAGTGACAGAAGCAGGCACAGAGACAGACAGAGAAGACAGAGCGAGATGGAAACAGAGACAGACAGACAGACAGAGAAAGACAGAGAGAGACAGTGTCAGAGACAGACAGACAGAGACAGACAGACAGACAGAGCGAGATGGAAACAGAGACAGACAGAGAGAGAGAGAGACAGAGAGAGAGGTAGCGGAAACTGGATGGATTCCAGGGTGGCAAGCAGATGTCACTTCCCAGGAAGGTCGTTCCACAACAGTGCTGGTGGATTCCGAACGAAACCTTCACAATCAGTAATGGCACTCGTTCAGTGTTGACGATAGATATCAGCTGCTACTAAATGAAGCGCGTTACATTCATTTGAACGCTGGAATCCGACCGAAATCATCACGCTGTGGGGGTCGGGGGTTGCCCGCTGCTTCTCTGGTGTTTGTGGTCGTGTCTTCTGCTTCTCTGCTGCGTAAACTCTGGAATTGTCTCCCTTTCGCTATCCGTCACAGCCCTTCACGCCTTGCCTTCAAAACTAATATTAAACTCACGTCTTTAGACAGTATTTGGTAAGTTATAGTAGCTTCTTTTCGGTGTCCTTTCCGACAGTGAGTGTGTATGTGTGAGTGTGCGTGTGAGTGTGTGTGTGTGTGTGTGTGTGTGTGTGTGTGTGTGTGTGTGTGTGTGTGTGTGTGTGTGTGTGTGTGTGTGTGTGTGTGTGTGTGTGGTGTAGTGTGTGTGTGTGTGGTGTGTGTAGTGTGTGTGTGTGGTGTGTGTGTGTGTGTGTGTGTGGTGTGTGCGTGCGTGCGTGCGTATGTGTGTGTGTGTGTGTGTGTGTGTGTGTGTGTGTGTGTGTGTGTGTGTGTGTGTGAGAGAGAGAGAGAGAGAGAGAGAGAGAGAGAGAGAAGAGACGGAGAGAGAGAGAGAGACAGAGACAGAGACAGACAGACAGACAGACAGACAGACAGACAGAGAGAACGTGCGTGTGAGAATGTGTGTGTGAGACTGTATGTGTGTTTATGCTTTGCATGTATAGGTATATGTACTGATATAATTATTATCATGCCATTGATTTTTTCCCTGTGTAAGGACTTACATGCATTTCCATACTTAAGAACGACAACTGGTTATTATTATATCATCATCATCATCATCATCATCATCATCATCATTATCTTCATCACCATTTTCTTCTACCAGTTTCTTTTCTTTCTCTTCTTCTTGTTCTTTCTTTGTTTCTCTGCTTCTTTGTTTCTTCTTCTTCTTCTTCTGATTTCATGAAGTAATGTTTGATGTTGATACACGGTTGGCAGCTAGGGTATTTAAAGCCAATAACTCGTTCACTTCTCCTCCCTATGCGGTTGATCGACGCTAAACCCATCAATCACTTACGGGTTCTTTTTCTTTTCTCCCCCTCCTCCGCCTCTTCCTCGACCTCCTCCTCCTCCTCCTCCTCCTCGACCTCCTCCTCCTCCTCATTGTGGAGGCAGTCGCTGTCATCACGATTATCATTATTTCGGATTTCTTCAGTCTCAAATAGTTCGTCCTGAGGTGACCTCATACGCCTGACTGGACGAAAACAAACACTGCCACCAAGAAGAACGAAATCAAAAGCAAACAAGCAGCAACGAGCGAAAAGAAGGAGGAAGGATGGGGAGGGGGAAATGGGGAGAACGGGGACCCGGGGTGGGGGGGGGGGGGGGGGGGGGGGGGGGCTGCGTCATGTTCAAAGAAGAGGAGAAAGGATAAGCAAGAGCGCCAGCAGTCTATAAATATAGTTATTGTTGCCACCTCACTGACAGCGGCAAATGCGCTGGCCCTTAACAGGGAGCAGCAGTTATTGCCCCTGGCCATTCGGTTACGCCCCTTGGGTTCCAATTAAAGCCGTACCAGTCGTGTAGGCACCGTAGGGCCTTTGGGTAGAAACGATTCTCGTTTCCTTTATCTGTACCTCTCTCTCTCTCTCTCTCTCTCTCTCTCTCTCTCTCTCTCTCTCTCTCTCTCTCTCTCTCTCTCTCTCTCTCTCTCTCTCTCTCCTCAAACACACGCGCGAGCGAGCGCGCGCACGACACATACAACACGTACACAGCACACACACACACACACACACACACACACACACACACACACACACACACACACACACACACACACACACAC
Source organism: Alviniconcha marisindica (assembly GCA_018857735.1). Lineage (NCBI taxonomy): Eukaryota > Metazoa > Mollusca > Gastropoda > Provannidae > Alviniconcha > Alviniconcha marisindica. Next base: position 562,813 of record JABMCL010003594.1, on the reverse strand, counting down.
ACACACACAAACACACACACACACGTTTGTGTACGTTCTAGCCTATTTTAAAATGCACAGTTTAGACACTATAGCAACTTACACAACACACACACACACAACACACACACACACACAACACACACACACACACAGAAAACACACACACACACTACAACACACACACACACACACACACACACACACACACACACACACACAACACACACACACACACACACACACACACACACAAAAACACCTCATTATTNTTAATAGATAAATTAATGATATATAAAATAATAAAAGTAACACGGAATGTAAGGTCGAGACCTCTAGGGACTACTTGTTTTATATAAAGTCATAGGAATTGACCTATATAAGGTATGAGCAGAGTGCCGCGTGAAGGTCCCCTCACGTGTCCAGCAGAGAAATAGTAATAAGAAAGAGGTAGTTAAGGGACTATGATGGAGTATATTACGCGCAGTAATATTAGTAGAAATAGTATAGGAAACTATGTACTGAGGTTTTGGTGAATACGCGGAAATAGTTGAAGAATGAAGGTAGGTAGGAAAGCAACGTCATATTGACGTCACTTAACAACTAAAACAGTATTTAAAAAATGGAAAACATTTTCCAAATAAACGGACTTCTCCGAGGACTACGCTACCTGACAAACTTCACTTCTACACACAGGACTAAGCTACCTGTTCTAAACTCCGCTCACAGTCCTTGTGACTTCTTAGGATTTCTCTGCGTATTTCCGCAGATTCTTTCTTTGGATTAACCACAACTTCACTTGGAACAGCTTTTGTTTCCCTGTGGATTATTCTAGCTATTCACTCCTTCCAAAGGTAGTTGTTCAGGATATTTATATTCACGACCGCGGAAATTCAGGTATGATCAATCACTATTATTATTATTTTGTGTGCGTGGTATATTACTTTAACCTGTGGAATATTTGTTTTAAAGGGGTATGGAATGAACCATTTAAGAATGTATATTTACCTCTCTGTGATTCATAGTGTGGAAGTTATGTCTGACCATGGGCGTGATTGAAAACTGTCTGTCGTTCAGTGTGTTTCCAGTGATGGGATTCTGTCTATCGTTTGGTGTCGCACTCTGTGTCCTTGTGGAAATGTTCTTGTTGGAAATGGGGAAAGAACTATCAAAGTAAAAGATTAAATATTTTAGTGGTGATTAGAGAAATTAGAGAAGAAAACAATCCTCAAGAATATAATTAGAATACAGGGCAAAGCAAGAAAGGGTCATTCTTGTAAAGATCTGGTATAACCAGCCCTGTAATATATGCACTCTGCTTATTTTAAAATGTATTATTTAGAGAAAGATTAAAAGTACAACTACACACACACACACACACACACACACACACACACACACACACACACACACACACACACACACACACACACACACACACACACACACGTCCAACCTCCGCCAGTCTTTATAAACAAAGCCGGATTGCATTGCCTACACCGCACCGCACGTCTTTGAAGTTTCAACCGATGTTGCTCAAGGAACAGCTTGCATAATACGTCGCACCCTAACAGAAACAATACCTCTGTAATTGTATATCAAAAAACGTCTTGGTCTTCAGTGCGTCCAATTATCCCCTTGGCCTTACGATGACGACCACCGTCTAGACTTCCCAAGGTTGCAGATAGATGACTGCAGCAACAGGAAGCAGGTGGACCGAGTCAACTAACTTCCAGCGCCTCGGCAGTCCCACATATGCAATTTGTCTGCCACCTGTCGCCAGTTAGGCTATTGTGTAAATGTCTCAGACCTGGGCCGTCGTGATGGAAATGTTGCGCACACGCGTGCCATCTGCCTCGCTTAGTCTGGTGGTGTGCGCATGCGCGTGGCATGTGCAACGGCTGAATACCAATCAGTCGAGTATTCAGCGCACAGTCTTTGCTGCAATGATTCTGAAAGAAAATCAAGTTTTGCCAGAATTATCCTATCGAAAATATAGTTTTTCGGAGAGTGAAAGGTATACTGTAATGGATGGATGCATGCTTCTGAATAAATGCCCCACAAAGATGTGCTGGACCGAAAAAAATAAAATAAAAAATAAAATGCAGTGGGTCTGATGTGAAGCAGAGAATAGCGCACTATAGTTGCCATTGCAAAGCACTTAGGGCTCATCTCGAGATAATGCACTCAGCAAGTGTTCATATGTAATGAATAAATTTTACCCTGATCGCCTGATCGCCTGAATAGAGCCCTAAGATGACTAAACAGTACTTACTTAGCAATAACAGTGCTTTTTAATTTGATCAATTTAATGCATTACATAAAATTTATGGTCACACATCAATCACATGGTTACAAGTATCAGTTACTGTGTTATTCTCAGTTGTTTTTTCGTTTTGTGTGTGTGTGCGCATGTATGCGTGCGTGAGCGCGCGTGCGCGTGCGAGAAGTCTTTGGTATTTGGTATGTCAGTAATGGTTGTGACCCTTTGATAAAGTTGCACTGTGACCGATAGGGATTTCATTTTTAGCTTGCATGCCAGGTCTTACCCCCTAAACCTTAACTGATGAATGGTTAACATTGTTGGTTGTGAAACTCTTCATGATTTTGTGCATTTTTAAACTTTTGATAAGATTACATGGTTGTTGGTGCATTATAACATTTTAGATTTTTGTTCATCATTGCGTATGCAAAGTCTTCATGATGTATAATACCCTGTATACTGTTACTTATTAGTGTACATACAGTGACAGGTATGCCTGTTAGAGTTACATCAAAATAGACCGTTCATCAGCTAATGTGCATATTTCGTGATGCGTGATTATGAAAGGTAG
>JABMCL010003594.1:542500-555000 GCA_018857735.1 Alviniconcha marisindica | reverse complement strand
ATATTTATGGAAGCGCTGGTCACTTCGCAGCATAAAGGCTTGAAATTTGAACACACGAACAAACTACACTGACGCCACGGCTGCAACCAGGCCGCGGCAATCACGCCGAGATTACCCGCGTGTTCAAGAACCAAAATCAAGGCACGTTGTGAACATGGTAATTGCATACATCATTTACATCAATGAGAAACAACAGAACAACAAGCCATAGAAAAATAACTACTTACAGGCTCTCCCCTGAATCAGATGCATAGGCAGCAGCTCGAACTATTACTAACTGACGACCTGCTACTGCAGGGACACTGTGGGGAAAGAGGACGTGGCGAGCCCAGCACACAAGTTTTAACACTTCAGATAATTGGGGCCATACAACTCCTACCCAATCAAAAAGGAAAAGGACAGGAAAGAAAGGTTAAAGAGTCATAGCCCGAAACACATACAATACACTCGGTTACATAAAGATGAAAAACAATGCCAACCAATAAGCATTATGAATAATGCAAAGGAGTATGAATCAAAACAGAGAGAGAGAGAGGCAGGCGAAAAGTCACACGTCCTCAACCGGCTAGAGATATGACAGTCTGATTTTTTTTTAAACTACAGATAAAAGTAAAAGTAAATAAAAAGAAACAATACGTTTTAAAGTTAAACCCGTCCCAATTATAAGAATAAAACCAGAAACATGCTTTACGTCTTTCTTCAGTCGCATAGTCAGAACACAAAGGTTAAAAAATTAAAGAATAAAGACGAAACAAAAAACTATATTATAATATCAAATACGGGTTGTTTTGCCTGTTCCTTAAGGAGAAGAACCTTTCAATTGCGACATCTGAAGATGGTGATGGTGATGTTTAGGGGACCGGGGATAGCTCAGTGGTTAGAGCGTCGGACTCGTGATCAAAAGGTCCCGGGTTCGAGTCCCCGCAGGAGCGGCGGGAGAATTTTCTTCTCCAGAGTCAACTTTCTGTGCTGACTCATTACGGTATCCGTTCCACCCCCGTGTTACTGCAGTAGCACGTAAAAAAATCCCGGCCATTCTGCCAAAAGTGCAGGTGCCTGGTTACAGCTAAACACACATACACCCTACCTATGTGGCTTTGAATGAAGTGACACTGTAAATTGGTGCATGGTTGAATGGTGTACACAGAACTTGCGCCGAGACGGCAGCATTTCACGTGGCACCAGCCATGCAACCAACCAAAGAGCGCTGTCAGTACACCACTTCCGTGGATATTAAAAATACGCGCTATAAAAGGATACAGTTGCTCGTTCAGAATCACATGCAACATGTGCGCAATGAGTCTGCTCGAGAGCAGAGAACAGCGCTATTTAAAAGCTATGACTATAATAATGATAGTGGTGACTGATGGTAGTGATAATCACGACGATGATGGGGTGATGGCGATATGAACAGATTGCACGACGGTGGCTCGACCTACTTGCAGCCAGGTAACCGAAAAAAAGAAGGCAATAAAGGGTTTCGCGTATGCTCCATAGACATACTGGCATAATATATAATAATAAGCATCTAAGGCGAACAAAGGGAGGTCAACAGCTCTCCTTTCAAAGTGTCGGAGTATTGATGCTGATCACTCCCTAGCCGCCGCAACAGAAGCTTTTTCTCAACTTGCCACGGGTAAACATGAAATCAGAATCCTCTGGTGGCTCGGTCCGTATCCAGATTTATTTGGCATTTCGCTAGATACAAAACCTGCTGGCATTACATCCGTTGAGTTCAAGAACACTGCCGGTTGCTGGAACACTATCCACTCCCCACTCCCGACCCCCAACCCCAACCCTCCACCCTCCGGCGCCAGCGTACCTCCACCTGTGGACCTCCAGGACTCCCACAGAGATACATTTTCACATGGTTATCGTTGTTGTCCCCCTCCCTCCCCTCGCTGCAGCCTCCCCCCCCCCCCCCCCCCCCCCCCTCCCCAACACCACACACACACCCTCTGCCAGGGTCGTTCGTTATTGCGTGCTCTCAGACTGTGAATCTCTTACACATGTAGATTTTATTCCTCTGTTTTTTTTTTCATGTCTGGCACCCACGTTCTCCTTTGGATGGAATAAAGAAGTAGTTGACTTGACGTTAAACGCCGAGTTGTCTCCACAGACCTTCTGGCGGGGACAGAGATCCCAGGAGGTGGGGAGCAGACCGGCGGGCAAAGCAACCACCACCAGTGGCCTTCGTCTCGGAAAAGATCTGAAGTGTAGAGGAGCTTGAGACAATACCTGGCGGGCACAAGGCCAAGGACATCACACCATCGATCGCCTGAATGAGAGTGGCGTAGAACTTAGAAAGAGAGAGGAACTACCACTCGACAACCTTTACTTGAAAGGATGAGAGAGAACCATCGTCAACTCTACCTAACGCTATACGCTGTCACCACCAGAATGATTCTGCATTAAGATGGGCCGCGACGGTTCTAGCCATTTATTAAATGTTTACTGTTTCATTCACTGTGAGGGACAAAGTCACAAGAATGTGTCCACAAACCGCAACTTTTGAAGAGAGACGGCAAACCCGAAGCGAGGAATGAAATCGATGCTCACAAAGAACAGAACATACGCCGTTTAAAAAAAAGAAGGGGTGGGGATGGTGTTGGGGGTTGGGGTGGGGTGGGGTGGGGAAGGGGGGCTATATATGATTATCCATGTCTGGTTTTAGCCTATCTTCCTGGTGTGTTGAAGCCAAGAAGGCGAGACCCATAGACCTGGCCAGGTGGTTCAGGTTGCTGTGGTGTCGGTTGCAAGATAGTACAGCTGTTGCTACTCTGACTTCCCGTACATACTCCAGATTTCGGCGAGTACATCAAGAAAAACAGTGCGGTGTTTTACGTGGAACTTTCCTTTGCCGGGGAAAAATAATCGGATTTATTCACTTATCTTTCTCGTACATTCATTTTACCCCCCCCCCCCCCCCCCCCCCCCTTACAGACGAGGGAGATACACAACACAAACGACATTTAAATTGAAAGGGGAACCGAAGAGAACTGATAGGCTGGTCTGAAAACGTAAATCAGGTGCAGATGTTTTCATCTGCAGCTGACGTCATTTGGTTGTTGCATCAATATCCATACATAAGAAATACGATTCTGCTTCGAATTTGAGTTCCTCGGGGAGAAGCTATATAGTGTATATATAATACATGTATTCGCTTTTTACCACTGAAATTAAGCAGATTCGCCACTCATGACTACTCTTTTATGACGTCACTCATACAGACTGCCGGGCACAAAATGGCAGCATTCTCCATTGTGTTTTCGCGACTTGTAAACGTCGATTTTTAACAAAGAAGACGAGAAATCTAGCAAAAGTCAGCTGAGTCTCTATTTTAATTATATTTTTTATTCCAATCATATCGAGAGGGAACATGTTGCTCCCTCGGCTCGGGTCCCCTTTAATGCTGATGGAAGACCTAGATGTCTGCAAGTTGGAGAGAGGGGGAGCTGCGCGCTTTCTCTGCCGCCCAACAAACGAAGGAGATAGACCACAAATTAAAAAGTTTAAATGCAATGCAGATTGAAGACCTAGATGTCTGCAAGTTGTTGTTAAGAGACTGGAGTTTCAGCCAACGGAAAGAGCGATTTCCGAGTAAAGTTGGAAGATAACCTGTGCGTTCAGCACTGGGCTGTTTTCGTTCTTTAATTGTTCTTCGCCTTTGTCACTCTGACCTTCCCTTTTGAGAAGGGTATGTTTTTTTCACCACTGTTATCGGATTACTGTTCTCTTTAGCCTCAACTTCTAACATTTTGTTGTTTTTGTTGTTAATAATAATAATAATGGAAATTTGTAAAGCGCCAACCCTGCGGCTCAAAGTGCTGAACAAGCATACACACATAATGTACATCGAGATGGAAAATGTTATCCAAAAAAATAAATATGTATATATCGACAAGTGTTCAAGCATAATTATGCAAAAGATGCACACACACACACACACACACACACACACACACACACACACACACACACACACACACACACACACACACACACACACACACACACACACACACACACACACACACACACACACACACACACACCACACACACACACACACACACACACACACACACACACACACACACACACACACACAACACACACACACACACACACACACACACACACACACACACACACACACACACACACACACACACACACACACAACAGCACAACACACCAACACGGACGCACGACACGCACGCACACACACACCACCACACACACACACACACACACACACGACACGACCACGCACGCACGCACGCACGCACGGCACGCACGCACGCACGCACACACACACACACACACACACACACACACGCACACACACGTGTGTTTGTTGTTGTTCTTGTTGTTCTTGTTCTTGTTGTTATGGCTGCTTTTCTAAAGATAATCTGCACCGTCAGTTGTGTGTGCTGTATCCATTATAAAATATATTTTTTCATTCATTTACTGATTGATTTCCGGGAGCAGACCGGCGGGCAAAGCAACCACCACCAGTGGCCTTCGTCTCGGAAGATCTGAAGTGTAGAGGAGCTTGAGACAATACCTGGCGGGCACAAGGCCAAGGACATCACACCATCGATCGCCTGAATGAGAGTGGCGTAGAACTGAGAAAGAGAGAGGAACTACCACTCGACAACCTTTATTGAAAGGATGAGAGAGAAGCCATCGTCAATCAGACAAACATTGGAACCGTTTCAAAGGCAACGTCGGGAAAACGTCCGAGAGACGGGGTGAAACGCATATAGGTTTTCCAAGCGCACAGATACCATCTTCAACTGAAATAAAAATGGAATGGGTGTTACACGGGACAGGGACTGGTAATGCGAATCTATGGGTCTTCCGGAAACTCAGACTGTGACGCTTGCTGGTGTTCAGAGGAGGAGAAAAGAACACAATGTTTTTGTGCTCGTTTATCTCCCTGCCAGTACTAAGGAGACTGACACTATGGCAGTCATGTCTCTCTCCCTTTTGCCTTGTGAGTGACAATAATAGTATATCCCTGCCAGTACTAAGGAGACTGACACTATGGCAGTCATGTCTCTCTCCCTTTTGCCTTGTGAGTGACAATAATAGTATATCCCTGCCAGTACTAAGGAGACTGACACTATGGCAGTCATGTCTCTCTCCCTTTTGCCTTGTGAGTGACAATAATAGTATATCCCTGCCAGTACTAAGGAGACTGACACTATGGCAGTCATGTCTCTCTCCCTTTTGCCTTGTGAGTGACAATAATAGTATATCCCTGCCAGTACTAAGGAGACTGACACTATGGCAGTCATGTCTCTCTCCCTTTTGCCTTGTGAGTGACAATAATAGTATATCCCTGCCAGTACTAAGGAGACTGACACTATGGCAGTCATGTCTCTCTCCCTTTTGCTTTGTGAGTGACAATAATAGTATATCCCTGCCAGTACTAAGGAGACTGACACTATGGCAGTCATGTCTCTCTCCCTTTTGCCTTGTGAGTGACAATAATAGTATATCCCTGCCAGTACTAAGGAGACTGATATTGATGGCAGTCATATCTCTCTCCCTTTTCCTTGTGAGTGATAATAATAGTATCTCCCTGCCAGTACTAAGGAGACTGATATTGTGGCAGTGCATATGCTTCTCTCCCTTTCCCGTTGTGAGTGACTATAATAGTATCTCCCTGCCAGTACTAAGGAGACTGATATTGTGGCAGTGATATCTCTCTCCCTTTCCCGTTGTGAGTGATAATAATAGTATCTCCCTGCCAGTACTAAGGAGACTGGTATTGTGGCAGGCGTATGCTTCTCTCCCTTTCCCGTTGTGAGTGACTATAATAGCCACTACAGCTACAGCTCGGACGAATCCTAACGTTAAAACAGCGTAGGGAAGAAATGATACCTTTTAACTTAGGCCAACTGTCTTGTTCTGGTGTAAGTAAGTAACTTCGTGTTTTACGCCCAGTCAACCATTGCGGTTATATCAGGGCGAACTTGTTCTGATGATGACCTCCAAAACAAACAAAATAAAACAAACAACAGCAACAAACAATCAATCAAACAAACAAAGACAATAACAAAATAATATGGTTTTAATATAATACTTTTTAAAGGAGCGTGGAAATATATCACAGCACACACCACACTCACGCACGTACGCACGCTCGCTCGCACGTACGCACACACGCACGCACGCACGCACGCACGCACGCACGCACGCACGCACGCACGCACGCACGCACGCACGCACGCACGCACGCACGCACGCACACACACACACACACACACACACACCACTTCTATTTGGCGAGGATAGAGTGGAACTGGCAAGACGACTTCTTTAAACAGACATAATTATTAGCAAGAAAGTAAAGTCACTTATGGATGAGGTTTCTGGAAATAGCTGCTTGACTGGGCGTAAAACACCAAGGTACTTATTTACTTCTGGAAATAGGATGATAATGCCGCACCCGAAGATTGTAAGTGCCACCCCGAAACGAAGCCTATCTAATACCCATGATGGATGACCCTGTTAATGCAAATACGTAATATGGCTTCCACTGGCTTGTCAAAAAGGTCTAGGTATGTGCCTTTGCATGAAGTGATGTGATATGGTGCATGGTTGTACGGTAGACATAGAACGCGCCGAGAAGGCAGCAGTTTCACGTGGCACCAGCCATGTAACAACCAAACAGCGCTGTTGGTCTACCACTTCGGTGGATATTCAAAAACGCGCTATAAAAAGCTAGTCGCTCATTTAGAATCACATGCGACAAAAACAGCTGAGTCTACTAGAGAGTGGATAACAGAGCTGTATAAATGTCATCATCATCATCATCATCACAACAACAACAAGGGGCGGAGGGACTTGTTAGAAGCTGAAGAAGAAGAAGAAGAAGAAGAAGAAGAAGAAGAAGAAGAAGAAAGGGTCACACAGAGGGTTGTGACCAAAAGGGTTGTTTCGCCGACAGATCCTTTTGCGTCCTGGTCTAAGATGACTACTGCTCAACACTGTACCCAGATAATTCGAAAACACTCAGACTCAAGGCGCCAAACGCTCCTACGACTGCCTGCAGCTGCCATATCGAAAATTGCTTTCTTATTTCAACGTGCCAGACTGTGGGCTGATTATACCCCCACCCCCCTCGATATATCTAAAAAAAACACCTTCCTTTTAAGGCTTAAATTGACCTCGTGGCATTGTCAGGATTGATGCGCGATGGAGCAGGCTAGGCAGCAAATTAGTTAAACTACAATCGTTCTCAAACGTGATATATATATATATATATACCTTCACGTATCCAGTTTTGGTGGAACTTGTAACTATGAGAGTAAGTGAGTGATAGGAAGAGAGAGGCGGGAGATCGAGAGGGGGGGGGGGGGGAGGGGCGGAGAGAGAGGGGGAGATCTATTTATACAGAGAGAGAGAGGGAGAGAGAGAGAAAGAAGAAAGAGAGAGATTTAGGGAGACAGACAGAGATATAGACAAAGACAGAGAGACAGAGACAGACAGAGAGAGACAGAGAAAGACAGAGACAGACAGAGATGAAGAGACAGAGACATAGAGAGATTTGTTCGGAGAGTGAAAGGGAGGGGCTATGAGATGGAGGGGCTATGAGAGAGAGAGAGAGAGAGAGAGAGAGAGAGAGAGAGAGAGAGAGAGAGAGAGAGAGAGAGAGAGAGAGAGGAGAGGAGAGAGAGAGAGAGAGAGAGAGAGAGAGAGAGAGAGAGTAAGTAAGTAAGTAATTTGGTGTTTTACGCCCAATCAACCATTACGGTTAGATCAGGGCGAACGAGAGAGAGAGAGAGAGAGAGAGAGAGAGAGAGAGAGAGAGAGAGAGAGAGAGAGAGAGAGAGAGAGAGAGAGAGAGAGAGAGAGAGAGAGAGATGAAACTATGTTTAGATCTGGACGGCCTTGAAACAGACTAAGATGACCACACACACAAAAAAGAACGATAAAATAAAATAAAAGAACAAACAAAAAAAACCAACCTATCTTGCCTTCACAGTATGAGCGAATAAATATATCGATAATTATACGAGTCTATATATGGATGAAAAGAAGGGGTCGAGCACGTGCATCGTGTGTTTCCCAATACTTCGCCCTTTAGTCTTCCTCTGGGGAGCTTTACCTATATTTGTACTCGTGCCATTCATCACCAAACCCTAAACCTCATTTGTCCTAATTTTCAAAGTCCAACCACTCCTCTACCCCCACCCACCTCCGTTGCCCACGACCTTCCTCGCCTTCTCCGTGGGGGGTGCGATGTTGGACATTGCCTACTCTCCTCCCATAGGTCCCTTCAGCTCCAGAACTCGTCACGTGGTGGCCTTGAAACCAACCAAAACGCTGCAGGAGATGGTAATATTTCACAGTTGACATTATGATACTTACGTCATTAATAATGGATCTTTTTAAAGATTTTTTATATCTTTTAAGCACCCTAGTTATCAGAAAGTTTTAACAGCCCAAGGCGCGCGCACAAAGCAATAACTACAGGAATACATCACGACTACGATACAACACGGGGAAAATCATGATGAATAAGATAAGATAATACTTTATTGTTAAAAGGAAATTTGCTTTGAAACATACCATCAACGTAGCTGTGAATTAACAAAACTGTTCAGGAAAACAACCACCACCATACCACCCATCACCCACCAAAAAAAAAAAAAGCACAAAAAAAAAAAGCGTTTAAATAATTTACAATTATAGCTAAAACAAGTTAATGATAACACTGACGTCATTTTGGTGTGGAAACGCGACTTCCCTTGTTGTTCCATGACACCCCCCCCTACCCCCGCCCCCCCCCCCTTCTCCCTCCACCCCCCCCCCCCACCTCCGCCCCCTCCGCTCCCTTCCCCCTCTCCCAACCCCCCCCCCCCCCCGCTCCCCCCCCCAGCCCCGCCCCCTTGAGACGAGACTTACAAAATACGGTGGATATTTCACCATGTCAGGATGGGACTATAACCATTATGACAGGGAGAGAACACAAGAAAGGGGCAAACAAGAACAGACGTGAACTTCTGACAGAGAACCGAAAATAAAACAACCAACCCAACAAACACAAATAAAATGACAAACACAACCACAACCACAACAAAACAACAAAAGCAGCAACGACAACAAAGTCTGGCCTGGGATACAACCTATGATCCAAGGCTTCTATCAAAATCAAATAATCAAAAGGGAAAAAGCAACAACCCCTCTTCATTCTTCGTTCGAATCCGCCCCAAACAAGACTTTTTTTTAAATCCAAAGCGGACCATCATCGCATCAGTGTGTGACTTAATTGAGACAAGAATTTTATTTCCGCCTGGTGAAAGTACACAGAAGATTATAGTCTACCCTAAACAAAACGCCGTTTACACTGATAAAACTACTGCAGTTGCTACATGGTCTGTCTGTCTGTCTGTCTCTCTGTTGTTTTTGGCACTGCTTTTCTTTGCATTTGACGTGTCTGTCTCTGTAAGTTTGTTTTAATTTGCTCTCTATTGTATATGTGTTTATCTGTATGCCATGTATTTTGTCGCTTTAGCAAGCCGAATTTTATAGACAAGACTAAGCTTTATACTTTTATTTTTTGGCCATGCCATAATGGTGTGTGTGTGTGTGTGTGTGTGTGTGTGTGTGTGTGTGTGTGTGTGTGTGTGTGTGTGTGTGTGTGTGTGTGTGTGTGTGTGTGTGTGTGTGTGTGTGTGTGTGTGTGTGTACAGACCTGTAATAATAGGTCCATGCCTGCGGGTGTAGCGCAGAGTAGGTACGCTTTTGTTGGGGGTACAGTGAACACGTGGGGAAGATGACGGATACCCGTAAACAAAAGGCAGAAAAGGCATCAGGAATGCCTGTCAAGCATTCACTGTTCGTGGGGAACATGCAGATCGGATAGTAGGTTCCCCCAGCTGGTAGTCTAGTATAAATTATAATAGGTCCATGCCTGAAAATCTATACTTGTCTCAGATCGGCTCTTCTCCGCTGCCGCCTCCATTTAGGGGATTTCACTCTCCCGGAGTAAGAAAACACTGTCAGATTATATTCGCCTGTTATTTCCGGACATTGTTTGTTAGGAAGAAGAAGACAGAGAAGAAGAACAAAACATGGGAGGAATCTCTGTGTAATATAACCACCATAATCAATTATCTTTGGTACAGGCTACGTAAACTATTGAAAGAACAAGGTCGCGATGACAGGGTCGTGACGTAACGTTTCGTTTGTGGGGATTTATTAGAGTTGAAGGTAGGGCGTATGTACATCTGTCCTACATGTAACATTCACGCCTTCTTCAGCGGAGAAATTTTGATTGAAATTACACCCGGCAGTCATGCATGAGCCTTACAACAACAACAACGCCTGCTCCAAGATAAATGACTTGCTTTTCATTCTCCACCATATGCTTTCCGTTTTGGGGGCATGTAAAACCGTTTATTTATTTGAGTTAGAAATCGCTACCGACCATAAGCAAGTCGCTTTTGCAGAGTGTATGAGAGCTTGACGTCACTGTCCAACTTGGCTCAGGTTCGCGAGTGCAGAAGGCTGTTGGGCAGTGGTTTTTTTTTTTTATGCTGCGGGGATAGCAGGTGGGCAGCTATTCTAAAACCAAAAAAAGGGGCACTCATTTCGAAACCCCCAAATGTCCACGTAAAAACGAACAACAAAATCTGAAAGAAAAATGGTTTTTCCTTGAAAAGCGAATACGTATTTGTACCGCGGGTGCACCCAGATTTTCATTGTTTTTCACAAGTTCTCCCTTTTTTTCATTCATATCAGATGTGTACTTTCGAGAGTTTTTAAATGTGACAAAACCTTTGTGCCTCTAAGCTGCAAATCCCCATTGTTCTTATACCTTCGAAGCTCTTTTCGCAGAAAAACACAAACTCAAATTTGGGTTTTGCGAGAGCGCAGTTTCCAACACCCAAAAACCACCACCCAACCCCACACAACCCCACCTCAAAATCTGTTTGCAATTGTGCAGTCACTTACCCTTTTGCGCCGAGGAAAATTTGCCCATCGGCGCCAACCCCCCCCCCCCCCCCCCCCCCCCCCCCAAAAAAAAAATCGTCAACGGAAAACCCAAAAAAAGAAAAATATGGAACAGGGAAAGAAAAGAAAGAAAAGGGGGAAACTATTTAAAAAAAAAGAAAAAAAAAGAGGAGGGGGAACCCAAAAGAAAAAGGGGACAGAGAGGGGGGAGAGAAAAGGGGGTTGGGGGGGGAGCCCCAAAGAAAGAGCAAGAAAGAGAGACCCGAAAGAGGCAGAGAGAGAGAAAAGGGGAGAGGAGGGGGAGAGAGGGGAAAAAAAAGAAGGGCAGAGAGAGAGAGACAGAGAGACAGACAGACAGACAGACACAGAGACACAGAGACAGAGAGAGACAGAGACAGAGACAGACAGAGAGACACAGAGAAAGAGAAAGAGAGAGGAAGAGACAGAAGACCGAGAGAGACAGAGGCCTCTCTGTCTTCTGTCTCTTCCGCTCTCTTTCTCTGGAAAGAGATAGATAGAGACAGAGAGAGACAGAGACTAACTACACCTCAGTGTATCTCCTCTTCTTTGCCCGAGTTTCAAAATTGGCCAGTAGTTCGCCAGCGACGTTCGAGCCGACCGGAGGGTCCGCGCCCCAATAATATCTGCATCGTGTCGTCTGCCAGCCAGCTCCGCTGAACACCGCTCACTCCACACACCCGTGAGCAATTGATTGCGGCAGATTGGATTTGTGGGCGAGCGGTGACAGGGTGCCCGAAAATTTCTTGGCTGCGCGGATGACGTCGTCTTCGGCTGATTGGGAAAGATTCTCGAGGCCCCAGGAGGTTTCCAATTTGTTGCCCCAAAATGTTTGCACGGAAATTGGGTTTTTGTTCGCCGCCTTCGACGGCGCGCGCTGAGTGTGTGATCTTCTGCTGTTTTCCTTTCATCTGCCTTTTCCCCCTGTCCCCCTGTCTCTTTTTCTCTGTCTGCCTCTGTCTGTTTTCCTCTCCCCTTTTCTCTCTCCTCTCCCCTGGCCCAATTTCCTCCCTCTCTCTCCCTCTCTCCCTCTCCCTTTCGTCGTCGTCTTTTCTCCTCTTCCTCTCTTCTCCTTTTCTCCCCCTTTTCCTCTCTTTTTCTCTGTCGTCTTCTTCCCCCGGGGCCCCTTTTTCTGTCTTCTGTCTGGTCTTTCTGTCCCGTCTGTCTTCTTCCCTGTCTTCTTCGTTCTTCTTCTTCTCTTTTCTTCTTCTCTCCAGCCCCAAAAAAAAAAAAAGGGGGGGGATTTCCCCCTCCCCCCTTTTCTTTTCCCCCCCTCTCCTCCTTTTTCTCCTCTCTCCCTCTCCCTCCCTCCCTCTACTCTCTCCCCCCTCTCTCCTCCTCTCCGGTTCCCCCTTTTGTTTTTGTTTTCCCTTTTGTTTTGGTTTTTAATTTTTTTGTTTGTTTGTTTGTTTGTTTGTTTTTTTGGGTGGGGGTGTGGGGGTGGGGTGTGTGTGTGTTTTGGGGTGTGTGTGTGTTGTGTGTGTGTTTTGGTGTGTTGTGTGTGT
>JABMCL010003594.1:527500-535000 GCA_018857735.1 Alviniconcha marisindica | reverse complement strand
TTGTGGCAGAAACCAAACAAGGTCAGGCCAGCCGTCACTGCCTGGAGCTGAGATTGGCTATTATGTAACCAATTGTGGCAGAAACCAAACAAGGTCAGGCCAGCGGGCACTGCCTGGACTGAGATTGGCTATGATGTAAACCCAAATTTTGGCAGAAACCAAACAAGGTCAGGCCAGCGGGCACTGCTGGAGCTGAGATTGGCTATGATGTGACCAATTGTGGCAGAAACCAAACAAGGTCAGGCCAGCGGTCACTGCCTGGATCTGAGATTGGCTATGATGTGACCAGTTGTGGCAGAAACCAAACAAGGTCAGGCCAGCGGTCACTGCATGGAGCTGAGATTGGCTATTATGTAACCAATTGTGGCAGAAACCAAACAAGGTCAGGCCAGCGGTCATTACCTGGATCTGGGACTGGCTATGATGTAACCAATTGTGGCAGAAACCAAACAAGATCAGGCCAACCGTCATTGCATGGAGCTGAGATTGGCTATTATGTAACCAATTGTGGCAGGAAGCAAAGGGGGGCTGGGATCTGGAACAGGCTATACTTCCACAGACTGTGGCTGTGACGAAGAAACAGCTGGGAAGACCAGTTGTCAATATTTGGAGCTGGGATAGACTACGATGTAACCAGCTGTGGAAGAGACGAAAGGAGAACAAACCAGTTATCACTGCTTGGGGCTGTGGGTCTGGCGATAATGTAGCTAGCTGTGGCAGTGACGAAAGGAGGGCAAGCCAGTTATCACTGCTCGGAGCTCTGGGACTGGAAATAATGTAACCAACTGTGGCAGTGACGAAAGGAGAACAAACCAGGTATCACTGCATGGAGCTGTGGAGCTGGCAATAATGTAACCAGCTGTGGCAGAGACTGAAGGAGAGCAAGCCAGTAGCGACTGCCTGGAGCTGTGGAACTGGCGAATATGTAACCAGCTGTGGCAGAGACGGAAGGAGGGCAGGCCAGCTGTCACTGCTTGGAGCTGTGGTACTGGCGACAATGTAACCAGCTGTGGCAGGGACGGAAGGAGGGCAGACCAGCTGTCACTGCTTGGAAGCGTTGCGCAAAATGAATCACGAAACGATAGCATGGACCGCACAGTTCGGCAAAACCTGGGCCACATTTATACCCACACATTCCTCTCATTTGTCTCTGCCGGTTGTCAAAACTCACTGAGTAACAAAAACTGATATTAATCAATATAACGACGATGAAACAGAAGCTATTTCCTTTTCTGTTCTTTTGTTGTTGTTGGTTCCAAATAAAAATTTTAGAAGAAACAGATTTTTTTCTTTCTTGAGATTTATCACTTAGCCAACCGCGAAGGTCACACCAGTATGAAGAAGACGAAGCGGAGGAGGAGAAGAAGAAAAATGTAGAAGGAGGAGGAAGATGAGGAAGAAGAATGTTTAAGGAGGAGGAAGATGAGGAAGAAAAAATGTAGAAGGAGGAGGAAGATGAGGAAGAAGAATGTAGAAGGAGGAGGAAGATGAGGAAGAAAAAATGTAGAAGGGGGGGAAGATGAGAAAGAAGAATGTAGAAGAAGGAGGAAGATGAGGAAGAAGAATGTAGAAGAAAGAGAAGGAAGAAGAGGAAGAAGAATGTAGAAGAAGGAGGAGGAGGAAGAGGAGAAAAAGTATGAAGAGGAAGAGGAGAAATAAGAATGTAGAAGAAGAAAAAGGAGGAGAAGAATGTAGAAGAAGGAGGAAGAGGGAAAAGAATTTTAGAAGAAAGAGAAGGAAAAGGGGAAAGAAGAATGTAGAAGAAGGAGGAGGAGGAAGAGGAGAAAAAGTATGAAGAGGAAGAGGAGAAATAAGAATGTAGAAGAAGAAAAAGGAGGAGAAGGGGGGGGGGGGGAAAGAAGGAAGAAAAAATGTAAAAAAGGAAGGAAAAGGAAGAAGAATGAAAGAAAGAAGGGGGGAGGGGGAAAGAAAAAGAAAAAAAGGAGGAAGAGGAAAAAAAGGGGGAAGGGGAAAAAAAAGGGGGAAAGGGAGAAAAAAGGGAAAGAAAGAAGGAAAGGGAAAGAGGAGGGAAAAGAAATGTAAAGAAAAGAAGGGGGGTAAGAAAAAGGGAAAAAAAGAAAAAATGTAAAAAAAGGGAAAAGGGGAGAAAAAGTTTTTTTGAAGAAGGAGAAAAAAGGGGGGATGGAAAGATAATGTAGAAGAAGAAGGGAGGAGGATGAAGAAGAAGGGAAACAAAGACGAGAAGGATGTAGAGAATGAAGAATAAGAGGAGAAAGAAGAATGTAGAAGAAGGAGAAGAAAGAGGCAGATGGAAATGATAATGTAGAAGAAGAAGGGAGGAGGAGGAAGAAGAAGGGAAACAAAGACGAGAAGGATGTAGAGAATGAAGAATAAGAGGAGAAAGAAGAATGTAGAAGAAGGAGAAGAAAGAGGCAGATGGAAATGATAATGTAGAAGAAGAAGAAGGAGGAGGATGAAGAAGAAGGGAAACAAAGACGAGAAGGATGTAGAGAAGAAGAAAAAAGGAGGAAAAAGAAAAAGGAAAAAGGGAAAGAAAAAAGGGGGATGAAAATGAAAGAAAAAAAGAAGGGGGAGGAAAGAAAAAGGAAAACAAAAGAGAAGGAGGAGGAAAAATGGGGAAAAAGAAGAATGTAAAAGGGAAGGAGGAAAGAGGAAGGAAAGAAATTAAAAAAGGGAGGGGAAAGAGAGGGAAAAAGGGAAAGGAGGAGGAAGTGGGGAAGAAAATGTAAAAGGAGGAGGAAGATGGGGAAGAAAAATGTAGAAGGAGGAGGAAATGAGGAAGAAAACGTAGAAGGGGGAAAAAGATGAGGAAAAAAAGGGTAAAAGGAGGGAGGAAGGGGGGAAGAAAAAAGAAGGGGGAAGGAAAAAGGGGAAAGAAGAATGTAAAAGGGAAGGGGGAAAGGGGAAGAAGAAAAGTAAAAGGGAAAAGGAGGAAAATAAAAAAAATGTAAAAGGGAAGAAAAAGGGGGAAAGAAAAATGTAAGAAAAAAGGGAAAGGGGTAAGGAAGAAGAAAAAAAGAAGGGGGGAAAAAGGGGAAAAAGAAGAATGTAAAAAGGAAGGAGGAAGGGGAAAAAATAGAAGGGAAAAAGGGAAAAATAAGAAGGAGGAAGGGGGGAAGAAAAATTGTGAAAAAGGGAAGAAGAAAAAAAAGGGGAGGAAAAGAAAGTAAAAAAGAAAAGGGGGAAGGAAAAATGAAAAGAAGGGGAAAAAAAGAAGGAGGAAGGGGAATAAAAGGGAAAGAGGAAAAAAGAATGTAGAAAAAGGAGAAAAAGGGGCAGATGGAAATGATAATGTGAAGAAAAAAGGGAGGGGGAAAAGGAAGGGAAAAAAAAAGGGGGAAGGATGTAGAGAAAAGGAATAAAGGAGAAAAAAGAAAAAGAAAGGAGAAGAAAGGGGGCAGATGGAAATGATAATGTAGAAGAAAAAGGGAAGGGGGAGGAAGAAGAAGGGAAACAAAGACAGGGATGGGGAAAAGGGAAAAAAGAGGAAAAGAAGAATGTAAAAAAGGGAGAAGAAAGAGGCAGAGGGAAAAAGATAATGTAGAAGAAAAAAGGGGGAGGATGAAGAAGAAGGGAAAAAGACAAAAAAGGATGTAGAGAATGAAAAAAAATGGGGGGGGACGAAGGGGGGAAAGGGAAGAAAGTAAAAAGGAGGATAAAGGGATGAGGAAAAAGAAGTAGAAGGGGAGGAAGATGAGGAAGAAGAATGTAAAAGGGGGGAGGAAATGAGGAAGAAGAATGTAGAAGGAGGAGGAAGATAAAGGAAGAAGAACGTAAAGGGGAGGAAAAATTAAGGGGAAAAAAAAGGTGAAGGAGGAGGAAGGGGGAAAAAAATTTGGTGGGGGGAGGAAGTGGGAAAGAAAAATTTGTAAAAGGAGGAGGAAGATGGGGAAAGAAAACTGTAGAAGGAGAAGAAAGATGAGGAAGAAGAATGTAGAAAAAAGGAGGGGGGGAAGAAGAAAGAAAAAAAGGAAAGAAGGAAGAAGAGGAAGAAGAATGTAGAAGAAGGAGGAGGAGGAAGAGGAGAAAAAGTATGAAGAGGAAGAGGAGAAATAAGAATGTAGAAGAAGAAAAAGGAGGAGAAGAATGTAGAAGAAGAAGAAGAAGGAAAGAAGAGGAGGAAGAAGAATGTAACGAAAGAAGGCGGGGTATGAGGAGCAAGAAGAATGTAAAAGAAGGAGGAAGAGGAATAAGAAGGAGGAAGAGGAATAAGAAGGAGGAAGAGGAGAAAGAAGAATGTAGAAGAAGGAGAAGAAAGAGGCAGATGGAAATGATAATGTAGAAGAAGAAGAAGGAGGAGGATGAAGAAGAAGGGAAACAAAGACGAGAAGGATGTAGAGAATGAAGAATAAGAGGAGAAAGAAGAATGTAGAAAAAGGGAAAGAAAGAGGCAGTGGAAATGATAATGTAAAGAAGAAGGGAGGAGGATGAAGAAAAGGGAAAAAAAGGGACGAAAAAGGTGTAAAATGAAGAAAAAGGGGAGAAAGAAGAAGGGTAAAAGGAAGGGGGAAAAAGAGGAATAAAGAAAGGAGGAAGAGGGAAATAAAAAGGGAAAAAAGGAAAAGGGGAGGGAAAAAAAAGAAAAAATTGTAGAAAAAGGAGAAGAAAGAGGCAGAGGGAAAATGATAATGTAGAAAAAAAAAGGGGGGAGGATGAAGAAAAAGGGAAACAAAGACAGAAGGATGTAGAAAATGAAGAATAATGGGGAGGACGAAGAGGGGGAAGAAGAAAGTAAAAGGGGAAAGAAGGAAAAAAAGAAAAAAAAGGGGAAAAAAAAAGAGGAAAAAGAGAAAAAGAAAGAAGAAGGGGGAAAAAGGAAAAGAATTTTAAAAGGGAATTTTTTGGGAAAGGGAAAAAATGTGGCAGGAATTTTAATTGGGTGGGGTAAAAATTTAAAGGGAAAAAGGGTGAAAGGGAAAAAAATTTTTTAAAAGGGGGAGTGTGTTGTTGGTCCTGTTGTGTTGTTTTTTTTTTTGTGTGGGTTTTTTGTTTTTGGGGGTGGGTGTGTTTTGGGGTTTTGTTTTTTGTTGGGGGGTGTTGGTTGTGTGTGTGTGTGTGTGTGTGTGTGGGGGTGTGTGTGTGTGTGGGGTTGGGGGTGGGGGGTGGGGGTGGGGGTGGGGGTGGGGTGTTGTGGTGTGTTGGGGGTTGGGAAAGAAAATTTAGTAAAGTATTGTAGCTTATCATTAAGTAAGGTTTCATAGTTCTCCTAATTCTGCAGACTTTTGTTTTGTATTGTGCACTTTAGAACACATTTTAGATGTGGGCGCTTCATAAAATATGCTTTTACATCATGACATTACAAGAAAAGAAACTGATATCCAGGAACATGCTTTCTCGCCTTCTTTACATTTTTAAAGGTTTTGTGTTGTTGTTTTCAACGCCTTTCGAGAGAGAAAGAACAAGGAAAACAAAACAACGGTCACCTTAGAGAAGCAGAAGCACCACCCACGAATGCAGTGTTTTCCTGGTTTTCCTGACTGCGTAATGTGATGGAAAACGTTTATGAATTTTGACAAGGCAGCTGAGAAAATTTCCACATGTCTTCTTCGATTCCCATCCACCCAGGGAGTTTGGAGTGCGCAACCAACATCCTTCCAGTCCTCATCTAAGTAGACTAGACGGCCAGTCCGGGTTTCCTGCAAAGCTGAGTCCGGGTGGACACAGGACTGAACCAGGGATACCCGCTGAGTCGCCAAACGCCAGCCGTTGAATGTTTGGTCGAGTTATTGTTAGGTTTAGTGAGCCGGTTTGGCCGAGCGGTAAGGCGTTAGAATGGTAAGCAGAAGGACTTCGGTTCGAATCTGCTTCGGCTCTCCTTTCTCTTGAAAGGTTGTGGTCTGTGGACACTGTCTTGTGACTTTGTCCCTCACAGTTATGAAACATTAAAATGGCTCTTATGGCTGCCCATCTTAATGTAGGAGTCATTCTGGTGGTGACAGTGTAGCGATAGGTATATAATCTCCCTCTCCCCCCACCTCCATACCCCCTTCTCCCCTTCTCCCCGTCCCTAATAAGCCTCATGGTTTCTGTGGACGTTAAGCACCATGTTTACTTACTTTTGTTAGGTTTATGTTTGGTTTAACTTGTTAAACGCCGAAATGTCTCCGAAGAGGTACCGGTTTGGGGTAGGGTGGACACAGGATTGAACCACGGATACAAGCTGAGTAGCCAAACACCAGCCGTTGAATGCTCGGTCGAGATATAGTTTAGTTAAACTTGTTTAAAGCCGAGTCGTCTCCGAAGAGTTACTGGCGGGGACCGAGATCCCAGGAGATGGGGGAGGAAGGAGACTATACCTAACGCTATGCACCGTCACCACCAGAATGGCTCCTGCATTAAGATGGGCAGCAATGGGGGTCATTTTAATGTGAGTCATTAATTGTGAGGGGCGTGAGAGCCGAGACAATAAAGAAATATACTGATGCTTCCAAGCAGAGTCCCTGAGACGAAAGGTTTTAAGCCTCGTCGCATCGGATCGTATTTAACCCTTTCAGCCCTGGAGGCTTAAATTTACTGCTTGTGCTAGCTGCCTATGCTGCCTGGGTGTTTTTAGCCTTGCTGCTAAAAATTCACAGCTCTCGTGCTCAGACCGCATTATCTCCACTTGTACATAAGGTAGAGCCACAAAAATGTACATGCATTATAAAAATTGAACAGGCAACACTGTGCTCGATTTTCAGTACATATCATTTATGCATTACCTTTTAGCCGGGCGAAAGGGGTAAGGAGAAAGAAAATTAAAACTTTTAAAAATAAACACATGAACGGGTCATTGATAAGCAAACCACTGGATCAAATAAATCACGGCAAAATCTCCTCTGCAGTGTCCCAGAAGGCACGGGAAACGGCGCTGCCCTCTTCCGCCAGTTTACCCAGGGCCCCATTCGTTTTCCGGCTAAGCGACAGCCGTCATTAATTCGGCCACAGAATAAATCGCGCACAAAACAGCGCCACAAAAAGCGGCATACTACCCCCTTGAGGCGCGGTCCTCCGTCCCGTCAGATGAGATCGAACTGCTGATTGAGCGTAAATCGAGTCTACCATCTCCAGCCGCATCGCTCGCAAAGGGCAGAAAGAAAAGCGACTTGAAAGAGTGGAATGAAGTTTGCAAAGTTGGATCTTAGTTTTGCTCTCTTTAGCCGGACCTGTCTGGAGGACGGAGAAATACGGGTTGGGTTGATTCGAGTCTGTCGTTTTCAAAGTAGGAAATCGCTGGGCATTCTGCTCCAGTAAAACACGTCTGCTTCGCTCTGTATTGACCCCACTCCGGACGCAGGAGACCCCCCTCGAAGGTTTCCTTATTGACCTGTCATATGCGATTCGGCCGCAACAGATTTTGTCGATCCAATCGTTGCGCGGCTTTCAAGAGCGCGCGGCATAATACACATCGGGGTTTCTGTGTGAAACGGTTTGATTGGCGACTTGATTTGATTGAGTGCCAAGCTGATGTGCGCAGTTACTTTTTCTCTTTTTTTTTTCTTTTTTTTTTTGGGGGGGGGGGGGAACTAGTGTCAATGT
>JABMCL010003594.1:517500-520000 GCA_018857735.1 Alviniconcha marisindica | reverse complement strand
GACAAACATAGGTGACTATTGTGTGAGAAAACTTCGGAATAACGGAACTGAGTTGCGCCTTGGTTTGGGGGCAGTATATAGAGATATATGACAGCACGTTAATGCAGAACTCAGGAGCTGTGTGAAAGTCGAGGCGGCCGTCCTGGGCTCCCGTCCCTAATAAGCCTACGGTTTCTGTGGACGTAAAGCAACACTTGGTTTAAACAAAAATTTATTCATTCATCGTAATCATAAGCTCAACAAATAAGTACAGGAAACACAAAAGCAATATGCTTATTTGAGTGTTACCTATAGATAAAATGATAATCACACAGACATTTACGATGGCAAGAAAGCAACACTTCAACAACATCGACATTAATACCAGCAAGAACACAAAGAATGTTGTTACGCGCAGCAAGGCTGTTTGGGACTATGTCCAGCTCATGATATTTGCATAGCGGCATCCACCGTCCAGAAATGGAGTCAACTCCCTCCAAGACGGCGCTGCCCATCTGGCGGGGTAATAAAAAAATTGGCCATACACGCAATCCTCTCACTTTATGAATGCACTTATCGATGTGACACGCAAAATGTTCAGTTGGGAAACACAACAACGGAAGTGAGTCAACCTCCAATACGAGTGCGACAAGCACGCACGCACCAGACTTCCCACACCAACTTTCAGTAAAACCAGAAATAACTCAATCAACAACAACAACAACAACAGTAGCAGCAGCAGCAGCAGCAGCAACAACAACAACAACAACGACAAAAACAAACAAACAAAACAAAACAAAAACAAAACCCACCATCATCACAACTGCAACCACTACAACAACAGTGACCAGTCGGTTGGGCAACATGACCTTGTCATAAAAAGGCTTTCCTCTGGGAGATGGATCCGAATTTCAGTTGCGATCAACACTCAAGGGAGTTAATTAGCGCTCGAAATACGTAACACAAGTACAAGTTTTTCCCCAGCTGCGATCAATACATTTTACTGCAAAAATTCCGTTGTGATAAAATGTGGCACAAATCCATTGAGATATGAGGTAAAATTTCCTGGTGTTAAATTGTGAGAAATTCCTAGTTCCAGGAGAATGAAGCGCAAACGCCCACCCAGCCACCCGCTCCATTACGATTTTTTAATTTATTTTTTATAGAAATTTAAGCAGAAGAAGGAGAAAGAAAAAGAAGCAATTCGCATAATCTCTGCATTGCACTTAGGCTGGATCGACGCTGTTCCGGCGAATGTCCGGTCACAGCCAATGGCTGTTCTGTCAAATGCACAACAAGGACGCACACCGCGGGGCAACCAATCTCCTGTCTCTGTTGATGGCTGTTCCGTTAAGAGTACGCGCCGCGTCACACAAAAAGCCGTTATTAAAAACTGCCACCATCACCAGCGCGACACCATTAGCAGGGCATTGAGGTTGAAAGCTATGTGGTGGACATGATAAATCTGCTGAGACCAACAGGTTCGTGTTTCTCTCTGGCGGTCTGACTCCCTCTTTGTCTGCCCCCTGGCCTCACCCACCTCCCTCTCTCTGTTAATCTGTCTCTCTCCGTCTCTGTCTCCGTTTCTCTCTGTCTTTCTCTGTGTCTGCCCCCCTCCTCCCCATCTCCTGTTTTCCCCTACTCTCTCCTTTTCTCTCTCCTCCCCTACTCTCTCTCTGTCTCTCTCTGTCTCTCTGTCTCTGTTTCTGCCTGTCTCTGTCTGTCTGTCTGTCTGTCTGTCCGTCTGTCTGTCTGTCTGTCTGTCTGTCTGTCTGTCTCTCTCTCTCTCTCTCTCTCTCTCTCTCTCCTCTCTCTCTCTCTCTCTCTCTCTGCCTGCTCCCCTACCCCCCCTCTCTCTCTCTCATATTCCAAGCAGAGGACTGATCGAGTTGTATCGATTCCAACCTGCCACAATGGATCGTGTAAAACAAGCAAAATATAGTCATCCACTTCCACATACACAGGATTCCTGTTACACTCCATCCGTGATCCCATAATCCGGTCTCCGTGGTAACAGAGATTTGGCCAATCATTTTCCCTTTTTTTTTTCCCTTCCACTGGTAATAAGTCAAGGAAGGGGGTGGTGGGGGGGGGGGGGGGGGGGGGGCGGATATAAGAAAAAAGCACGATTTGTTTTCCTTTTTCCTTTTTGCCGAATGTTGCATTTGTGTTTTTATTTTTTATTTTGCCGAATGATTTGTTCATTAGCCCTCGGCTGGCGCCATTACAGAAAAGCAAATAATATCATGATGATTCCACGAAAACGGAGAATAATGATGATGCATGTCGAAGTCGAACAAGAAGGAGGAGGAGAAAGAGGAGGTGGATAAGGAAGAGGAGGAGGACAAGAAGAAAAAGAAGACGGAGAAGAAGGAGGAAGAGAAGGAAGGAGGTGAAGAAGAGGAAGAGGAAGTAACTATCTTGGTGTTTTACACCCAGTCAACCAGTACGGTTATATCGGGGCGATGACGACGACGATGACGACGACGCAGAAAAAGAAGAAGAAGAAAACGAATGATCC
>JABMCL010003594.1:495000-507500 GCA_018857735.1 Alviniconcha marisindica | reverse complement strand
AGAGGGAAACGAAGCGATGAAACATAATGGCGTGAACAGGTTTTGGCCTAGCGGTAAGGCTATATACTTAAGCTGCTAGACGGACAACGACAGTTCGATTTCTCGCTTCGGCTGTCCTTTCTCTTAAAAAAATGTGATTTGTGGACATCGTGCTGTGATTTGCGCCTCACAATTCATAAAACATTAAAATGGCTCTCGTCGCTGCTGATCTGAATGCAGAATCATTTCTGTGTGCAACGTTTGTTTTTGTTTTGTTTTTATTTATTGTCTATAATGGTTTCGCCCTCCACAACAAAACATCCAAAATGGCTCGCATCGCTGCCCATCTGAAGTGGGTACAACACATTGTAGCGGTGACAATGCAGTGTTACCTCCCCCCCCCCCCCTCCCCCCCCCCAAAACCCCCCCCCCCCCCCCCCTTTCCCCTCCCCCCCCCCCCCACCCCCCAAACACCCATGTCTTTTTCCTGAAATTTGGGTCCCTGGCTTAAACTGGCAGGGCTTAGGGGCGGGGGACGTTAACCTGACAAAACCAAACTCAGCCCACTAATGGCTCTTCTTCGCGAAAAACGAGTGGCCGCGGAATCCATTCGGAGAAGTTTTCCCAAAAATTTTTGTCACTGACGGCTTTAATCAGGTTTTGGGGCGCTTGTTTGGGTCTAAAAAAATTAAAAAAAGGAACAAGAAGAAGTAAAACCAAAAACCCGGGAAATTTGTAGTTTTGTACCACGAAAGTTGAGGGAAGATTGTAGGGGATGGGGGGGGGGGGGGAATATAAATAGAGGAAAATTTGGGGTGGGGGGCTTGTCCGAGGAACATAAGGCTGAGGGAAGTAGGGCTGAGGGAAATAAAGGGGAAAGGAAGTAAGGGTGGGGGGAAATAAGCTAGGGGAAAATAAGGGGTGAAAATAAGGGGGAGGGACAAGGGCTGAGGGAATATAGGGGTGGGGGGGAAAAGGGCTGAGGGAATATAGGGATAGGGTAAGATAGGGCTGAGGGAACATAAGGCTGAGAGAACATAGGGCTGAGGGAAGATAAGGATGAGGGAACGTAGGGCTGAGGGAACATTAGGCTGAGAAAACATAGGGCTGAGGGAAGATAAGGCTGGGGGAACGTAGGGCTGAGGGAACATTAGGCTGAGAAACATAGGGCTGAGGAAACATTAGGCTGAGAAAACATAGGGCTGAGGGAAGATAAGGCTGGGGGAACATAAGGCTGATGGAACATAGGGCTGAGGGAACGTAGGGCTGAGGGGATATAGGGTGGAGGGATCACAGGGCTGAGGGAAGATAGGGCTGAGGAAACATAAGGCTGAGGTAACGCAAGGCTGAGGGAACATAAGGCTGAGGGAACATAAAGCTGAGGGAACATAAGGCTGGGGGAACATAAGCCTGAGAGAACATAGGGCTGAGGGAACATAAGGCTGAGGGAACATAAGCCTAAGAGAACATAGGGTTAAGGGAACATAAGGCTGAGGGAACATAGGGCTGAGGGAATATAGGGTTCAGGGAACACAGAGCCGAGAAAATAATTATATATGGTTGAGGGAACATAGAGCAGAGAGAATATAAGGTTGAGGGAACATAGAGCCGAGAGAATATAGGATTGAGGGAACATAAGGATGGGGAAAAGGGCTGAGGGGGAACATAGAGTTGAGGGTTGAGGGAGCATATAGCTGAAGGAATATTGGGTTCCTGAGAACAGCCGATGGAACACAGAGTTTAGTAGAGCTTATGGTTTAGGGACGACAGAGCGGAAGAATAATCGGGCTGAGGGAACACAGAGTCAGGGGAACATAATCATTCTCCTGCGAATAAAGACGATGGAAACACAGGGCTGGTGCCAACATTGCTCGTCAATCAACATCCGAAACGAAACATTTCCTTCGGATCCGGTTTTTCGCTACTGTTGTATCTTTTTAATGGCGCTGATTGTCGTTTTCCACGGCCTCGCTAGCTGTCGGCTGCTCGGTCTTTCCATTTCGCTGCGGCCTGATGTAATTGGAAAGTCTGTGCCGTCCCGACCTTGGGCCAGGGCTATTCCTGAGCAGCCTAATGAGCCCAAAGTAGCAAAGCATGCTGCAACAACTGATGGATATGAAGTGGACTGGTACCGTACGTTACTCCGCCTTCTCCGCCCGTCGTTCTACCGAAGCTGAATTGCCTAATTTACTGCATGAAAGCTTGCCCTGGTGCGATTGATTGCCCTTGTTTAAGATCTGGTCCCTGTTACAGCCTGTAAACGTAGCGAATCAGTCGTTCGCTGCAAGGATGTATGTGTTAGTTAGTTATGCCTCTTCTTTTTGTCTTCTTTTATTCCTCCTCTTCTGTTGTTGTTGTTGATGATGATGATGATGATGATGATGATGATGATGATGATGTTTTTTGTTTTGTTGTGTTTTGTTGGAGGTTTTTTGTGGGGGGTTGTTAGCTCACGTACAGGCCTACTACCTAGCTGACCACCCTCCCCTTACCCCCCCCCCCCCCTCCCCCGACCACCTTCTCCCCATCTCTGTGTGTTGGGTTGTTTCCAAGACATTCCCCGGTGTCAGAAGCAATTTTGCTCGTAAACAAGAAGATATCCTGTTCACTCAAATCTAGCCAAGTCCAATCAAATCCAGTCTGTCTGTCTGTCTGTCTGTCTGTCTGTCTGTCTGTCTGTCTGTCTGTCTGTCTGTCTGTCTCTCTCTCTCTCTCTCTCTCTCTCTCTCTCTCTCTCTCTCCTCTCTCTCTCTCTCTCTCTCTCTCTCTCTCTCTCTCTCTCTCTCTTATTTCTGGCATGTATTTCATTGCAAGGGCAGCGATATTACTCATACAGATTTGTGTACATGAAACAACCCACTACATGAATTTGTTCAAAACACGGAATGGCACAATACAAACTGGATACAATTATCAACACTCCTGAATGATACATATGCCCCCTCCTTTTCTCGCCGCTCTCGGCTTATTTCTACAACATTTTCCATGTTGAGCGGCAAATTGATATTGCTCATAAAATGGAACTGTACCTAACGCTACACTGTCACCAACACAATGACCTGCATTACGATGGGCAGTGATGAGAGCCATTTTAATGCTTCATTTATTGTGCGAGGCAAAACCACAAAGACTGTGTCCACAATCCACAACTTTTAAAGAGAAAAAATCAGAAACACCTGGCATGCGTGTAAGTACAAGGTACATAAACCAACGCCAGAGGTACATCCTCCACGCACGCCAGGTGAGAGTTACCGTAGGCGACTCAGGCCTTTGTTGTTGTACTTGTCTTACGTATTGCGAGCGCTAATTAACTCCCTTGTGTGGATTTCTTTTTTTCTTTTTCTTTTTGATTTTTTTTTTATTGTTTTTTTTTTTTTTTTTTTTTTTTTTAAAGAGAAAGGAGATCTGAAGCGTGAACTTAAACCAACGTCGTCTGCTTGCCAGCCCTTTAATTACCGCTGGGCCAAACCGGTTCCGATAACAAGTAAAAGCTGCGATGAAGGTCATTTCACTGTAGTCAGTGGCTTGCCTTGAGAACAGTCAGTAAAAATTGCGTCGGCACCATTATCGTCACACAAACGTCATGCAGCTAACATTAGCCCACTGCATCTCCATTATCTTCTTTTGTTTTCTGTCCGTCTTCATTCTTTCTTCCTGATATTCTCCCAAATCTAACCATCTTGGCTGACTGGGCTTTAAAACCGATTATCTGTCTTCTTCCTGAAAGACGACTTACTAAATATGTTGGGATGGTGTGTGTGTGTGGGGGGGGGGGGGGGGGGGGGGGGGGGGGGTAGAAACAAAAAAATGGAAACGATCGACCAACAACAGTAACACCTAACCACACCCCACCGAAAACGACAACAACAACATCAACTGCTGCAACCAAGACACGGCTCCTATTCATCGCAACAATAAACTTCCCCATAAAATGGTTCCCGTGATCTACTAAAATGGAGGACCACCCTAGCACAGACGACTGAGGAATCGTTTTACCAGCATCCGGGACTAAATTCTAAAATAATTTTATATTCTAAATTAGTCATTCTCCCCTTCTCTTCCCTCCGCTATCTTTTTCTCTCTCTCTCTCTCTCTCTCTCTCTCTCCTCTCTCTCTCTCTCTCTCTCTCTCTCTCTCTCGTTCAAAGGGCTAGTTGTTAGACAGGTTTTGACTGAACCTAAAAATACAATCCTTGTAAAATAAAGTTTTCGAGTTTGATTCCAATTCGAGTTCTCTCTTCTCTCTCTCTCTCTCTCTCCTTTCTCTCTCATGGCTCTCTCCTCTCTCTCTCCCCTCTCTCTCCCCTCTCTCTCTCTCTCTCTCTCCGTTCAAGGACTAGTTGTTAGACAGGTTTTTGACTGAACCTAAAATACAATCCTTGTAAAATAAAGTTTTCGAGTTCGAATTCCAGTTCGAGTTTCTCTCTCTCTTTTCTCTCTCTCTCTCTCTTTCTCTCTCTTCTTCTTCCTCTCTCTCTCTCTCTCTCTCTTCTCGCTCTTTTCTCTCCTTTTTAAGGGAAGAAGAAATATTGTTCTGGGCCAAGGTGTACGATATGCTAGATAAAACACGACAGAAGGTCAAAGGACGACATCATCGAAGCCTGTCTATCGGACGCCCGAGTTTACGTGCGGCGCAACGATTTAAATCTCCTCCTCCCCCACACACACACACCTTCCTCCTCCGCCGCGCGGAGACGCTGATGGGGATCAAGTCTATTTTGGTGCCGTGGGAGCCAGACTTCTTCTTCCCGAACTGAGATCTCATGAGTTAACGTTCTTGTGCAACAAAGGGAGGTTACACCGCAGGGGCCGGGAAAGAAGAGGCGGAGATACCTCTGCGCCATCGAGTGCCACGTACAGCCCTCGACGCTTCCAACAACATAATATTATAAAAAATATATTTTAAAAAGTTTTCTCGATGACTCACTCCCGTGCAGCTAGGTCGTACCGCTTGCAGGCCTATTTATTATCAAGAAGATTTTGCATTTGAAGTTGTATATTTGGGGCAGTTTACCTTTGTGTTTACGCGCATGCCAGATGAGAGTTACCGTATGCGAGACGGGTCTTTGTTGTTGTGTTGACGTGACGTCTTTCGAGCGATAAATAACTCCCTTTGTTCAGTACATTCTGATGTAGAATCAGCACACAAGGGAGTCAGTTAGCGCTCGAAAGACGTCACACAAACACAACAACAAAGACCCGAGTAGCCTGCAGTAACTTTCACCTGGCATGCGGGTAAATACAAACTGCATAAACTCCACCAGAGGTACATCCTCATCCCGATGTAGATTAAGCTTGCACAATTTCGAGCAAAAAGCTCGAGGAGTTGAAATATCATGAATGTCCCCTGTGAATCATATAATCATGTGCAAGTTGTATCTGGCCACTTTCGCTTAGTGCAACACGCACAGTACATAGCTCTTGTTTTTCTGCTCTGAACCCGGCCGCTGAGCTCAACGTTATATCATTTGTAGTCTGAGTTAAACTACTGACAGCAGCTGGACGACGTCGAGTTCTGAGCGGTCTGTGTGTACTTGCTTGTTAGACTCGCTCGACGCCGAATCATCTCCGGAGAGGTGCTGGTTGGGACCAAGATCCCAGCAAGTTCGGGAATGGGGTGGGGGGGTGGGGGGAGGGGGGGAGGAGACTATACCTAACGCTACACTGTCACCGGCAGAATGATTTCTGCATTAATTTGGCTAGCGATGTGAGCCATTTTAATGTGTCATTAATTGGGGGGGGGGGGGGGTGGGGGGGGGGGCAAAGTCACAAAGACAGTGTCCATGAACCACAACTTTTGACTTGAAGGGAAAGAAGAGCCGAAGCTGTATCGAACCGCTGTCGTCCGCTTACCAGCCTAACGCCTTAATTACCACTGGGCCGAACAGGCTCACGCCTGTGCGTACCAAACTGCAGCGGTCTTAAGTGAACACCCTACCCCTCCCCCACCATAACCATTAATTTACGGTCTATATGCATGAGACCGGAGTGGGAAGTATTATAAGATAATATTTTATTGTCCTGTAAAAGGAAATTTGCTTGCAAATATGCCATCAATGTAACATGTAAAAATAAATAAAATTCAAACTAAAACCATCATAATTCAACGTAAAAATAAGCGTTTAAACAAATTACAATTATAGCTATAAAAAAGTTAATAACAACAGAAAACATGATATTTAACATAAGTAAATAGATAATCAAGAAATTGCTACAGCCATTGACTAATCCACAGACTCAGTTGTAAACACCAAGCATCGGTTTGCGACATACTTCTCCAACCACTGCAACAACTGGTTACGGTGCCGTAGATCTCAACAACAACAAAACTGCCACGTAGTCTGATCGACAGTTGTTGTTGTTTTTATTGGTGCTCAGGTGGTAATAGGTTAGTAACAGACAACTTTATCTTCTTCTTCTACATGTCCTTCGCAAATGTTCAAGACCATACATGATTTTCAAGCCTTCACGTCAGATTATTTAATTTCATGTTTTTATCGCATCATCCAATTTGGGTTGAAGAAGAATATAAGGAAAGAAAGAGGACGTCTTAGAGAGCACGTGTGAGAAAAAGCAACAATACAAAAACAAACAAAAAAAAAACAAAAACAAACAAACAACAACAACAAAAAACACAAACAAACAACAAAAAACACAAACAAACAAAAACAAACAAAACTTTTAGATGTCATCGCTTATCGAATTGTGTTGTATTATGCTTTTGCTGAAATAAACTTATATAATTTGGTATGAAGGCCAAACAAATTACAGTTTTGTCAAATTTATTTCAAAAAATCATGTCCGGTCTTAAAATTTAGCAAATGGCGTAATGTTGCTTTACGTCCAGAGAGACTATAATTATTAAGAACAAAGCTATCTAGCCGCGTTTCTTTTTATAGCCATTACAGCAGTTCACAATGAGTACGCCAGACTACACGAAGCGGGACGTGCTTCGAGGCTATTAATTTTGCCTCCACAGTCTTAGTACTCAAACGTTCCTCAGACTTTAAGGAGCACGCTGTTGCCTCCACAGTGATAGTACTCAAACGTTCCTCAGACTTTAAGGAGCCCACTGTTGCCTCCACAGTCTTAGTACTCAAACGTTCCTCAGACTTTAAGGAGCACGCTGTTGCCTCCACAGTCTTAGTACTCAAACGTTCCTCAAACTTTAAGGAGCACGCTGTTGCCTCCACAGTCTTAGTACTCAAACGTTCCTCAAACTTTAAGGAGCCCACTGTTGCCTCCACAGTCTTAGTACTCAAACGTTCCTCAAACTTTAAGGAGCACGCTGTTGCCTCCACAGTCTTAGTACTCAAACGTTCCTCGAATTTTAAGGAGCAAGCTGTTGCCTCCACAGTCTTAGTACTCAAACGTTCCTTAAACTTTAAGGAGCACATTAACGCACAACGAAGAACTGAATTGCACATATCTCAATAATTCAAATTCATGAGACTCACACACGTACCCACTCTTAGACATACACCCCCCCCCCCCCCCCTCTCTCTCTCTCTCAATCCACATACGCTAAAGTATTGATCTAATGCCAATACCTAGCAAACCCAAAATTACCTGGAATAATGTTATATCTGACAATTAAACCAAAACCCAAACTCTCAAATTAAATCAGATGATTAGGTACACACATCCTCCATCCTCCCCCGGGAAATTATCATCCTCAGCAGACGTCCTGACGCATGCGCACACACGGTTACTGACTCGTACAATTTTCATTAAAAACTGACAGAGACGAGGGTAAAACGAGACTTTATAACGGTTTGTGTTTGTTCTCGGGGGTAAAACTCTTCCACTAGATAGAGACAGAGAGAGAGAGGAAAAGAAGAAAGAAAGAAAAGAAAAAAGGAAAGAAAACATTCAAACAAACAATCAACTAACCAAAAACCACAGGCAAACAAAACAGACAGCATTAATATACAGCTTCAGTTCCAAACCCCTGTAGTCCCGTAAGGTTTGCTATAGACCTATACTTAACCTAACATAAACAAAATAAGCAAAACAAAAGGAAAGGAAAAGGAAACGGTATCAGAGCATTTCCACAGCCGCAGTTTGACATTCCGACAGTTGCCTGCATGATATGATCATCCGATGGGCTTGATTCATGAACACTACACGGGTCGCTACGAGGGACCTAAATAGAAGCTTAGAGATCCTGATGCCCTGATTGGAGTTGCAACGTTTCCTCACCGAGACCACCTGTGTTGCGTAGAGGCAGGGCCAGTGATGCTATCGCTTGTTTTTCCCGCAGACGGAGACATTTGATCGAGACAGAAAGGTTGTGGGCATCGAAAGCAAGGTGACTGCTGAATGCAGTGTTCTGAGAGTGATAGCTGGAACAGAACACAAAGACAGAAACAAACAAGAAGCCACCTGACTGAAAGATCAAAGCACACGCCTAAAATAAAATGGATTCAGTCACGACAACGCATCCCATTAAAAGGCGTTCACGCTTAACCTTAGAATGAGCGGTTTTTGATGGGGCACAAGACAGTACCTTCTTTTTTAGCCTCCCACCCCCCCCCCCCCCCCCCCCCCCCCCCCCCCTCCTCTCTCTCTCTCTCTCTCTCTCTCTCTCTCTCTCTCTCTCTCTCTCTCTCTCTCTCTCTCTCTCTCTCTCTCTCTCCCCACCCT
Source organism: Alviniconcha marisindica (assembly GCA_018857735.1). Classification (NCBI taxonomy): domain Eukaryota; kingdom Metazoa; phylum Mollusca; class Gastropoda; family Provannidae; genus Alviniconcha; species Alviniconcha marisindica. Next base: position 498,876 of record JABMCL010003594.1, on the reverse strand, counting down.
CCACTATACCGAACGCTGGCAGTCCACATTGTGCAAGTTGTCTAGTGGGGTGTTTTTTATGTTTTGTTTGTTTTTACCTGAACCAAAACAAACAGGCTGATGTACCTTTGATGATGTACCTTGGTGGAGACTTGTAGGGAATGTGGGAAGTTTGCCCGGCGGCCTAGGCAAACTTAAAGGAGAACCGAAGCGAAAAAGCATCATGGACCCTACCATTAGGAACGGAATTTTAAACTGAAAAATTGTTGTGTTGTTTTAAGAAAAGGAAAGAAAAGAAAAGGCCCCAGCAGTTTTTCGCTCGATTTCGGCTCCAGTTTATACATAAATCTGGAACAATAATGACTTCCAAGCACTGGATACGAAAAAAAATCATAGCTCAACCAAAAGCAGATAAGTATCCTACATCTCATTTTTCACCGTCTAACTGTTGTTAAAGTATTGTTTTGTAGCTTGAAAGGTGGATTACCCCCGCCAAATTCGCATGCAGTATTTTGTGATAATAAATAGCGTTCTTTTTAACCTTTTATGTGTTTGGATCTCGTCTCCAGTTTGTTAAAACAAATCGACGTTCGAAAGTCATAAAAGCATGGCCGCCAGTGTGGCCATTTCGTGGCCGGCTGCGGGCACTCCGAACAGGGTCCATCGTCTCAGGACATGGCGAAGCTAGCCACATACACGTCTCGTTCATTTAGAGAAGAACGCCAACGACTGCTGGTGAGAAAGCAAGAGCGGTAAAGAACACAGAAAACCTGCTCAGCAAACCAAGACAGGACACAGATTGTTTTAATAATAATAATAATGGAAATTTGTATTGCGCCTCCGCTGCGGCTCAAAGCGCCGAAAAAGCATAATAATAACTCACATAATGTACATCCAGATGGAAAATGTTATCAGCAATTTAACAAAAAGGTAACACATACTGTTGACATCATCAAGGGTCCAAGCATAACTATGTGAAAGATGCACACACACACGCGCGCGCGCACGCACACACACACACACACACACACACACACACACACACGCACACACACACACACACACACACACACAACACACACACACACACGCACACACACACGCCACACACACACACGACACCACACACACACACAACACACACACACACACACACACACACAACACACACCACACACCACACACACACCACACACACACCCACACACCACCCACCACACACACACACACACACACACACACACACACACACACACACACACACACACACACACACACACACACACACACACACACACAACACACACACACACAACAACACACACACACACACACAACAACACCACACACACACACCCACACACACCACACACACAACGACACACACACACACAACATCACACACCACACACCACAAAAATCCTCCCCACCCTCAAACCTCTCCACAATATGCTGGAAGCTAAGACTGTCGTATTTCACATTTGATTTACATTAAATATCATCGTTTGTGAGTGTTATGTGTCTGTTAGTTGTTTGAAAAAATGCTGTTTTCATTGAAAATATTTGTATGCTTTGTACTGCCTATTAAAAAAAATGTTGTTGTTTTGTTGTTGTTGTTGTTGTTGTTTTTCTAAACCGGGGTGAGAGAGAGAGAGAGAGAGAGAGAGAGAGAGAGAGAGAGAGAGAGAGAGAGAGAGAGAGAGAGAGAGAGAGAGAGAGAGAGAGAGAGAGAGAGAGAGAGAGAGAGAGCTCGCGTGGCGGATTACGACGACAAAGGGTTAAGACGTGCAGCTGCAGCACTCACTGCACGTTCCTTGCCTCAACTTGACGACGATAAAAAAACACATTCCTGACAGTGACGGCGGAATTAAACCTCGCCATCGACAGTCCAGATTGCAGCCACTGGCAACGATCTGTGCGGATTTCCGCCGTAAAAGAAAAGACGTAACCGTGTCTGGAAGTCCCGCAATAAATAAAGCCTCAAAGAAAGACCCAGCCTTCTCCCCAGCGAGCTACGAGCTTTAAATTGCCGCCGAATCGTAGCCAGGCCCGGCTCGACGACTCGTTTCAAGGCGGGTCACGAAATAAACAGTTTACCCGGAAGCAGTTCTCGTCGCCATGCGGAGGCTGCGCTGCTATGGCGATGGCCCGCTTTGACGTCATGGCGGCTCAAAATGGCCGGCGTGACCGCCCTGAAGTGATTGTAGCGGCCGCTCTGTATCAACAAAAGACCGTTATTTATTGCCGCCTCGTGTGTACACACATTCCTTCGAGCTGGGAGAGAGGAAAGAAGACTTCGAAGGGGGATGAGAGAAGTCAAAGGTCAAAGAACTGGGGGTGGGGGGGGGGGGGGGGGGACATCCGTCGTAGTGTTAAGATGGTCCTCTCTTTTCCGTCTGCTTGTTCGTTTGTAATAGCTGCTAGAATAACAAGTGAATCATTTAGTTCTGTCTTGTCAGACGAGAGTTTGACTAAGCAACATTTAAACCAGTGCCCGTGAAAAGGCAACAGTTAATAACAGCACTATTGATTATTGGGGGGGGGGGGGGGGGGGGGGACGGGGGGGGGGGGGAGGGGGGGGGGGGAGTGAATCGGACGCAGTTTGGCCTGAAAATGTCAAATGTGCAAATATACAAAAGAATTACTTCGTTTTTGCTTAGAATTTGAGCACCTCGGGACTCAGACAATTTGATTCATTATTTGCCAATGAAAAGCACAAAAAAACTTGGCTCGTGACGTGTTTTGACACTTTTGTACACATGCCGGCCTTGGTCATGACGTCACTGAATGTTGTGCTGGGCACAAAATGGCAGCGCTCTGCACTCAAGCCATGTCGTGTTGTCCCGACTGTCAAACGTCGATTTTAACAATCTGGACTAGAAATCGAGTTGGGGAGAGAAAAAAACTTTTCCTGTGTGTCTATATTTTTGGTATCTCAGTAGGGATCGCGTTGCTAAGTTAAGTTAGTAAACATGGTGTTTAACGGCCACAGAAACCATAGTGATTATTAGGGACGGGTACGCGTCGCTTCTTTTTGGTCCCCTTTTATTTACATCTTGATATTCATATTTCACATTTTATTCTGTTGTTTCCCATCCCGGTTTCTACATAAATCCAGTAATCCAACGAATCAACCAGCCTTTGGCCAGATCGGCCCGTATAGTACGTAGCTGTTGTTATCCGCTGTGTAGTTATGTGGTGGCTATCTTCAGCTTTGACATAAAGGTTCCTTGCACAAAAGCGGCCATCCCTCACAGATGAAAATAAATTGTCCAAAGACGGCGTGTGGCTGCCCATGTGGCATGTTGATGATAATGACGACGACGATGATGATGATGATGATGATGATGATGATGATAAGGTCACACATGCAATTCTCTGACGCTATGGAATGCATTTGTCAATGTACAGTTGCATGTATGTACCGAGTGACTTTCAGAGTGTTCAGCTGGGGATTGAACGCTACCAAAAAGAAGCAGAAGAAAGGTCAAATTCCTGGCTGCTGGCGAAACCTGGATATTTACCTTCTAATCTACTTCAGGCTTAGCTAAAGAGAAGCTGAACCGTTGACAGTTCTCAAGTTTCCTACCCCAGACTTCTTCGACAATAACAGGAACCTGCCATAACTGTGTACGTGATTTCCGATTTAAAAAAGAAAGGACAAAAAAGCGCAATGCAGAATAGATCTAGATTTATGAGTAGCACAGTCAGTCCATATTTGTAGTTACAGTCAGACAAAATTCTCTCTCTCTCTCTCTCTCTCTCTCTCTCTCTCTCTCTCTCTCTTCTTCTCTCTCTCCTCTCTCTTCTCTCTCTCTCTCTCTCTCTCTCTCTCTCTCTCTCTCTCTCCCCTCTCTCTCTCGTGTGTGCGTGCGTGTGTGTGGTGTGTGTGTTTGT
>JABMCL010003594.1:440000-485000 GCA_018857735.1 Alviniconcha marisindica | reverse complement strand
GAGAGAGAGAGAGAGAGAGAGAGAGAGAGAGAGAGAGAGAAATAGTCAGGTATTATTATTGCCTACGCATACATTCAAATTCAAATCAAACAGAAGAACTAGACTATCGTAAAAATACAAATCAAGAATAAATTTCGTGAGACAAATCTATCTGACAAACACGACTGTTACGATTCGAGGCCTTCAAGATAAATAATCGGCGAAAAATAAAACCAGAATTAAAACAACAACAGCTTCACAATGCATCAAATATTACAAACAAACATACAAATAAAAACCGCGCAAATAAACTAATAAGCGCTTATCAAAGATCAGTTAGTACGCTTCACAACGAACGGACTACAACATGTATGCTACACCAAAGTTCATCAGTACATTATATACACGCATGTTTATGAACACAAGCCGATCTTCAACACACGGCGGTAGTTCTGAACATCATTCAGACAAGAATAAGGGCACATACACACAGTGGAAAACTCATCAGCTAAATATCTTTGTGTTGTTTTTGTCTTCTCAGCATCAAAGTTTAATAAATATAAACAAACTCCAGTTTGCATACATCAGTACCAACGACTAAAGGGAAAAACAAAACAAAACACAATGAGAACAAAATCAAAGGAAACAAAGTCTGGTTGGAATGCTTTTTGCGATCTTGTAATTCTTTCGTACTGTGTTGAAATTCAGCAACTGCGCCATGAACTGAGGCTCGAAAAAGTCGTAAAAGGAAGTGAGTTTTGTTGCCCATGATGGGACAATTACGGAGAAATCGGAAAATTCATGACGCACACCACTATTTTATTGTGTCACTATTTGCATTCTAAAAAAAATATATATATATATATATAACTTGCCGCTACTATTTCCCACAACAAAGCCGAACATTGAATTGAGCGAAACATATACAGTAATCGCTACTCTTCTTTTTAAACTTTTAAACACTTGATTAAACCCTTAGTGAAATTCTGGTTGTCTTCACCATTATAATTCTACAGCGGACACAAGAGCAGCGCTACTCAACTCTGTCATTGTACACACATGTGCAATGTTGTAGTGTTTTCCTGTTGGTGGCGCAGTGAGGAATATCTATAAAGGGCAGCTGAGGAAACCTCCCCTACTCATCTTTGATCTCAAACTGTCTGGGGATCTTTAACGTTCACGACCAGACGCATACACTACATGTTCCGACATGAGCTTCGTCCTCACCCGAAGAAGCAGAAATTCAGTCCGTAGTTCTTTTTGGGACAGACGAGGAGAAAAACTACATCGCCGAGCAGAGGATCGAACCCGTAACCCCATCTGTGAGGAACACTATAGCTTCATGAATATTAGGCTAAAAAAAAAAAACACCGGGCCACTTCGCACCGCACTTCCGGGGAAGCTGTCAATGGTCGTCCGTCCATAGTCTTAATGCCATGCGTTAGACTCTGTTACCAGATCATGGCCCTTTTCGTCGTTAACTACTTGTACTATATCATGGTTTTATCCATCGCCACGTAGGCTACTGGTCTGAACTAGACTATGGTCTTCCTGATTGCTGTGTACCAGCACTAAACCACGTTTATTCGTTGTTTTTGTTGACTGATTGTTGTTGTTTTAGGGTGAATTTTGTTGTTGCTGTTGTTTCGTCGCAGTGAACTGTTACTGGCTTCTTCATTGATGTGTGATAGCGCCAGGCTATAATACATGTATACATGTATACACCTATCTTCATCGCTATGCATGGTCTTCTCCGACGTCTAGGTACAGGTACTGTTCCTGTTCGCAAGAGCCATGGCTGCTGATGCCAGCTAAGAAGTAAGTAAACATGGTGCTTAACGTCCACAGAAACCACAAGGCTTATTAGGGACGGGGAGAAGGGGGTATGGAGGTGGGTGAAGAGGGAGATTATATACCTACCGTTACACTGTCACCACCAGAATGACTTCTGCATTAAGGTGGGCAGCGATGAGAGCCATTTTAATGTTTCATAATTGTGATGGACAAAGTCACAAGACAGTGTCCACAGGACACAACTTTTGAAGACAAAGGAGAGCCGAAGCAGATTCGAACCGAGGTCCCTCTGCTTACCAGCCTAACGTCTTACCGCTAGGCCAGACTGGCTCACGCCAGCAAAGAGGGTGCGAAGGAACCTTTCCACGCCCTTTGATGCTGGAACCTCTTAGTGACGCTTGCTCCCTGATGAATTGTTCACGGTTCATTGACCAAACAGCCGCCTCGCTGGCCACGGTCAAATGGTCGTGATTGGATCTGCAGCTAGGTGACTGGGTTTGTTGGCTCACAAAGCGATATTTGTTGGGTGGACAGTTGCCAAGAAGTGACCCCCCACACACACACCTTCACACATACCCCCCCCCCCCCCCCCCCAAGAAAAAAGTAACTGTCTTGCTACTTTCTGACTCTCTTGTCCATTTTCCTTCACTACAAGTCGCAGTTTTGTGCACTTTGGATCATGAGACTGGAAGAGGTTAAACATACTCGTGGCCGGGCTCTGTATAATATTATAACGCAGGTTAATGCGGGTTACCAGGAGTGATTTTGACACTGAGTAACGCCCACTGTTAGTGCGCTTCAAAACATTCAACTCCACGGCGATTTGGGCCAATGCTGAGATGAGGCGCCTAGAATCATTATTGACTATTATTGTATGCAGTCAGATTACGTGTTCTGTGAAAAGGAGGTCAACGTGAAAACTGCAACGTTCGGGAATCATGCTTCGTCGCCTGCCTCTCTAGAGATCGGCAATTATTAAGCTCTTCCCAGTTGTTGTGTTTTTCATAGTTTATTTTCTTTTTTTTATGGTTGAGCCAGACCAAAGCTATAAAACACCGAAACAGCGTAGTCCTTGTTACGGCCTAAGGGGTGAGGGGGTGAGTGGGGGTGGGGGTGGGGAGGGGGGGGGGGTGAGAGCATATTATTTTCTTTCACTCAGGCTGGTTCCGTCTCCCATTTCTTATTTACTGGCGTTGAATTAAGCGCAGGATCATCACACAGACTACAACGTGTCGACAGACGCGTAGCAAGTGTGACATACGTCATTCCCCATCCCACTTTCAGTTTTTCTCTTTTTCCCCCTCAGAGCAGAGACACTGCAACAGACGCACAGTAATAATACGTATTTCCATACGATTAGCCACAAGCTAGCCAATTATTTTAGTCTTTGCGGGTAGCCATTCAGTATTCATCCTGGAGGGCCGTTCGTTTCCACTGAGCTACCGGGAACCATAATTATTGTCAGCCAGTTCCGAAGGGCGTTAACTCTCCGTGCCGGCCGTCTTCGCGTTTGGGCGTTGATTACGCTATCTTGGAATAATTACACTATTTTTGCTGATGTCAGAGAGAGTGTACCCCCTCCATTGAGGTACACAGTGCATGTGTCCTTAGGTTAAAGTCTGTAACCTACTTACAGAGCACAGGTTCTTGAACTGCAGTTAGTCTGTGGTGCACCTGCCCTAAAACTACAGTGTGCATGTAGTCTTGTTTACACAGTCAACGTCGTTCGACCAGAGAGCTGCACTCCAGTTGATGATAGTCTTTGCGTTCGTCCCTTAGCTACATCTTGCACTGATAATATATAATGGTCTGTGATCTTGGCTGCTAGTTTGAAGTGTTGAAGGACAGCGTTCCAATGAGAGCTACGAGCCTAGCACTACAATCCCTCGGAGTCAGCATTTCCTTTGCCATCCCTGTAGTGTTCCTGCTCTCAGCGAGTTTCAGCCACGCCTCATCGACTCTTGTGGATGTTGGTCAATGGCTGTAGGAAGACAAAACAAAGGTTAGCTGATGTGCAACGAAGGGTGTGAGCTAACCGCTGATGTAGGTTACAGTGAAATCAGCGTGAAGCTTTGCCTGTCCGCGTTGAAAGCTCGAGTTACGAAACTGGCGAAAACGTAAAAACTATTCACTGCGAACGTACGACACACAGGAGGACGCGGACGCAGAAGAAGAAGAGAAAGAAAGAGGGGGCAGGTGGGGGGACGTGGGGGGCGGTGCGGGGGGGGGGGGGGGGTAGCATGATAAAATGAAGATAGGAGAAGCAAGAGAAGAAGAAGAAAAGGAGGAGACGGTCGATTTTTTTAATTGATTTTTTTTAAGCTGAGGAGCAAAACAGCAATTTCTTATTTTCCTTCTTGGTCATTTCTTGTTTTGTTTGTTGTTGTGAACGGCTTTTTTTTTTTTTTTTTTAAATTTCTTTGGTCAGCCAGGAGCAAAGAAATGATTACAAATAATTCTCATTAATCTCAAATGAGAGTCGGCATTTATAAATAATTAAAAAAATAACGTGTCATAGCTGCCACGTTGAAGGTTCGCACGAGCGAGGCATTATAAATACGAATGTGTGAACCGCAAGTTAATTTTGACAAGAAAAATGCCAGTGCTAAGTGTATTTTCTTAGTGTAGAGGGGGTATTTTATGCCTGTGCTGTGAATCCTGTATCTTTACAGATTCAGTTAAGTCGGCAGAAAGAGAGCGAGTGGGAGAGAGAGAGACACACACAGAGGGAGAGACAGAGAGAAAAAAAGAGGACACGGGGGGAGGGAGAAATCGATCACTACATAGGCCTAATCAGCGTTCTGCGTTTGCTTTCCCCGCAGTTTTTGATTGATCGATGATCACTTATATAGCGCTATTCTCCGCTCTCTTGAGCAGACTCACTGCGCTCGCATGTGGTTCTACATGAGTGACAAGCTTTTTATAGCGCGTTTTTTGAATATCCACCGAAGTGTACTTACAGCGCTGGCATGGCTGGTGCCACATGAAACTGCAGCCATCTCGGCGCAAGTTCTGTGTACACCATACAACCATGCACCATGTCACTTCAGTTAATGTCTCTGCCGGAGGTTTGACCATGCGCTCGCACGCGACTTTAGTGTTGTTCACGAGAACTGTGCCAATGGCTGTAAACAGGCAATCGGATTGGTTTCTTGCAAGCAAGTATGTGACAGGTGGGGACAGCTTGTACAAACGACTTGACGACACTTTCAAAAGTGTCGAAAGAGTCAGTCCCGCCTCAGTTTGTGATCGGATGAATCAATTGTTTAGTCCTGAAGTGACTTGGGCGATAAATTAAAAATACTGCTACTAAAATGAACCAGTCTCCTCTTTGTGTCACAGAGAGTTATGGTATAATGATAAAATACGTTGTAAGCTACTGCGCTGGCCATACTTCTCCAGGCTGCATTGTGCTCTGCTTTCTGATATCGTCCTCGAATTCGCAAAGAACGTTTGAAGTTAGAAGCGGTCGGAACATCAAACACTGAGACAGAAGAACGGCTCTGGAATCGGAACCGCGGTATGACGTACGTTAAATTTGTGATCGAAAGGATTGAGGACCGTGTCTTTCAGTCTGCGAGTTGAGTGCCCAGTGCTGCATCATTCCAAAGTGTTTCTCAGATCGATCGGTGGCCAGATCCAACTTCTGAGTAATGTCAAGGACTGCATGGTTCTCCAGCGGCTGGTCCAACCTGTTTAGTCCATTTCTTTCGCAACGGCTTCCACTTCTTTTGGTTCAGAATCTCGATGGAGGCATTTCGCACGAGTCTGAGAGTCTTGATGTCTTAATGCCCCCATCAAAGTGATATGAGAGCGAACACACTTGCCCAAACATACGTATAAGTCCGATTCATTGTCCATAACCTCAAGATACACGTCACTCAATGCTGGAGAGGCATTTGAAAGTATGAGGTTGAATGAACCGGTCAGGCGAAAACCAGAAAATCAGAATTCCTGGCAGCAGGCGAAGCACGTAAACTACATTCTAGCTTACTGTACGCTGGATGGGTCTGGATTCTATGCTGAAAGGATTTCAGTTTCTCAATTCTGCGCCCGAGATACCACACCTACACCACCGTAAGACCGAGAAGCAGACCAGTGCTTTGTGGGTGGGTGGGGGGTGGGGGTGGGGGGTGGAGGAGAGACAGACAGACAGACAGACAGAGACAGAGACAGAGAGACTACATGTGTTTCCGCGGAGGGTGAATAAGTCGTTATTAGTTTCGAAGCTTAAAAAGTTTCACTCAAAACATTTTCAAAACAAATAGTCGACTTTTATGCACTTCAGTGCTACGTAAGGAAAACCTGAATAGCCATGCCCTACTTCAAAGAAGGCGAAGAAGAATAACTGAGAACAACCCTTGCAAAAAGGGTAATTATAAAAACAAAAATAAAGATGCACAAAACGACAAAAGACAAAATAATTGACAGAAGGAAACACAGAAAGTGACGGGGAGAGTATTCGTGCACCTCGCCTACGTCACCAGAGAGTGGGTCAGATCTGACTAAGAGCTTTGTCCCATTCGCCACCCACTCTACTAGGCTGGTGTTCTTTTTTGTACGAGTCACACCAGGATCAGGATAGCGTTGTATTTTTGGACCATTTGCAGATCCGCAGTTTCCAGATCTTGACGTTTGTGAATGCAAAGCGGAAGACCGCCGGAGGCGATTCAAAAGGATTCGCCCTGCAAGCCTCCAAGTTTGCCAGAGCCAAAGTCAAACATTCGAGGCCATTGAACTGTTATGAGTTGATGTTTTGCTCTCTTTCTCTCTCCCTCCCTCGCCATCGCTCTTGGTTTACCCCCCCCCCCCCCCCCCACCCCCCACGTCTCTCTCTCTCTCTCTTCCCCCCTCTCTCTCTTATGTGTTTTATGTATACGCCCTTTCGTAAAAAACAGGTTCTTTCGCTTTCAATAAATGAAACTTTTGCAAAGCGCCTCAAGTGCTCCTAGATCTTTATTTCTGTTGCACATAAAATTTTCTGTTATCTCTCATTTAACTTGACATGGCGGAAGGTATCGAGGTTGCCGGGATTGGGGTTATACAGTATTAATTTGCTTCTCTTTTAACTGTCGGTCGGTCTGTATCATGGAAGTTGCGGGGAGGGGGGGCCGGATGATATCCGTACCGCACTGCAAAAGCTGGGTTTGAAGAGTCGTGCGCTGTGAACAGGAGATGGGTTCTATTTGCTTCCCAATTAATTGTCGGTCGATTTTTGTGTTATGGAGGGGTGGGGGTAGGGGATGAAGGGGGATATCCGTACTGCAAAAGCTGGGTTTGAAGAGATGTGGGCTGTAGACAGCCTACTCACTCTTCTCCCTTCCCTACCACCACGTCCCTCTTACCCTAGGTGAAGCTCCAAACTGACACCGTTAGGCTCTTGCGTCCCTCTTACCCTAGGTGAAGCTCCAAACTGACAGCATTACGCTCTTGTGTCCCTCTTATCCTAGATGAAGCTCCAAACCAACACTATTAGGCTCTTGCGTCCCTCTTACCCTAGGTGAAGCTCCAAACTGACAGCATTACGCTCTTGTGTCCCTCTTACCCTAGGTGAAGCTCCAAACTGACAGCATTACGCTCTTGTGTCCCTCTTACCCTAGGTGAAGCTCCAAACTGACAGCATTACGCTCTTGCGTCCCTCTTACCCTAGGTGAAGCTCCAAACTGACAGCATTACGCTCTTGTGTCCCTCTTACCCTAGGTGAAGCTCCAAACTAACAGCATTACGCTCTTGCGTCCCTCTTACCCTAGGTGAAGCTCCAAACTAACAGCATTACGCTCTTGCGTCCCTCTTACCCTAGATGAAGCTCCAAACTTCTAATACTAATAGGCTCTGGCGTCCCTCTTATCCCAGGCGAAGCTCCAAACTGACAGTATTACGCTCTAGCTCCAAACTGACAGTATTACGCTCTAGCTCCAAACTGACAGTATTACGCTCTAGCTCCAAACTGACAGTAATGCGCTCTAGCTCCAAACTGACAGTAATACGCTCTAGCTCCAAACTGACAGTATTACGCCCTAGCTCCAAACTGACAGTATTACGCTCTAGCTCCAAACTGACAGTATTACGCTCTAGCTCCAAACTGACAGTATTACGCTCAAGCTCCAAACTGACGCTATCGTTGACTAAACGCGAGCATCAGCTACAGCAGACGAGACACAGACCTATGGCCAGAACCGTCACAGATAACATCTAAATCATGTGAAAGCCATACCAATAACGCAAAAAAACAAACAAACAAAAACAAAAAAACGTTTATACATGAAATGCATACGTTGGGTATTGGCTATTACACTGTACAGAAAACCTCGTATGTAGAACTTGGTGTTTAAAAAAAACATCAATCAATACAGCATCGGCGGTAAGAATAAGATTCGCCCTAAATAGTGTATGTTATATATTTAATTATAGGTAAGATATACAGCGAAAGTGATTCACATCTGTAGTATCTGTAAATGGAAGAAAAACAAATATACATCTTTTTACACGAGAAGAAGAAGAAAGAAAGAAAGAAAGAAAGAAATACATTCAACCGGCCGTCAAGTTCAGGTTGAGAATTCAGTTCACACGACAACCAGTCATTGATTAACCGGTTGATGTCCATTATAGCAATGTCATCTGCCTCCAAAATTATAATTGTTCTTGCCAAAGACACAGGCAAGTCTTTACGGTCCAATCACCAACACTGCACTAGTATTGTCTCCATCCTAGTTCTGATACGGGGCAATAGTCAGAGCGGTCAGTTTCCGCATACAAGAGAACGTAAGCACACGTCATGTGTGTAGCTAACTGCAGCTCTGCCTTTCATTAGAAGAATGTTCGCCTTTGAGCGTGCTTTAGGCACAGGGAACCACATGGCCTGGTTCCAGTGTCTTTGCACCTGCTTGTCGGCGTGATAAAAGATTGCCAAATTCTCTGGCACGCACTTCCTCACTTCTTCCAACAAGCTGATCAAGAAAGTTGGCCATTGCTCAAACTTAATCGGATTCAGAGCGGTTTTCTTTTTTGTAGATGCATGTAGCATCTTCCTCTTCCTTCTCTCCCCCAAACCCCCTCCCCCACGCACACACACACACACAAAAAGAAGAAGAAGAAAAGAGCAAAATGTAGACATCTGTGCCTTGCAGTAATGTTCAGCTTTCTTTTTCACTTTCGTCTATCCCCTCCGAAAAGATGGCACAGCAAGTTCCGCACAGGACTTTCCTTCACTGCTTGTCCATGACGTGGTATCTTCCTCTCCCTTCACCATCTCTTTCTGGTCGCCCAAATTCTACAGCAGGATCAGTCTGCGCGATCACCCCTCTTGTGCGGTTTTCCCTTTGTCATCGCACCCCTCGTCTACCTTTCGCCTTCGTATGCATCTATTCCAAGGAACGTATACAGCAAGGTGTCCAGAACGTCCAGTCTGTCCAGAATTCCGTGGGAAGCAAGGCCTTCCCTCATGAGGACTCTCGGGACCCCTCATGCCTTCTTTCCTTTCTTCCTACTCCTCCAAGCACGAGTACAGCACGTTATTCCTTCTCCTCAGCCCCTTCCGCCCGTCCTCCCTATTTACCGGTGAGCCGAAGCCTTCCCTCTCGAAAAGCCTGGAGAAGAATCGATTGGGTCTGTTCCTACCTCCTCCTCTTGCAAGGAACTTATAAAGCAAGTTGTCCGCTACTCTCTCCTTATTCTTACCCTGGGAGCCGGAGTAATCCCTTCTGAAAAGCCTGGAGAAGCATCCAGATGGTCCCTTCTTTCCTTCCTCCTCCGCCTCCTCCTCCTCCATGGCCTCAATTTGCAGGGAACTAGCAAACAGCGGGTTGTTCGCCACTCTGTCCTTTATTCCCTTCCAGCGAGCCCACGTGAAGAGAATGCTCCTTTCGAAAGGAACTAGTATAGCAGGCTGTCTACACTTCTGGCCTCATTCTCTCCCTGGGAGCATCCTCTCCGCTCCTGCAGAGCCAGGAGAAGAACCCCTTGCACCCCTTCCTTCCTCCTTCTCCTCTTTCCTCTCTTCCTTTTGCAAGGAATTAGTACAACAAGTTGTTTACGCGTCTGTCCTTATTGTCTCCACGGGAGCCGCAGGTTCCTTTCTTGCAGAGCCTGGAAAAGAATCCTTCTGCATCCTTTCCTGTCTCTGCCTAGTCTATGTCTTCATCTTTCAGGGAGCTAATAGAGAAAGATGTCCGCCACCCTGTTCCTTATTCCTGCCCAGCGAGCCGAAGCCTCCCTTCCTGAACAGCCTGGAGAAGGATTCTTTGGGTCCCTTCTTCCTCCATCTTCTCCTCTTGCAAAGAACTAGTACAGCACGTTGTCTACGCCTTTGTCCTTCTTCTTTCCTGCGACACGAAGCCCACCCCCACCTCCCTGCTGAAGAGCCTGGAGAAGGATCCCTAGTGTCCCTTTCTTCCTTCCTCCTCCTCCTCCTCTGTATTCTCCTCTTGCAAGGAGCCTCCCTTCCTGAAAGCCGGAGAGGAATCTCTAGCATCCTTTCCTCGATCCTCCTCCATGTCCTCATCTTGCAGGGAACTAGTACGGCAAGTCGTCCGCCACTCTGTCCTTCCTGCTTCCTTGCGAGTCGAAGCCTCCCTCACCTGGGGAGTAATTCTTGTGTCCCTTCCTTCCTCCTCTTCTTCCTCCTCCTCCTCCTCCTGCTCCTCTTCCTCTTGCATGGACCTGGTGCAGCAAGTTATCTGCACCTCTGTCTTTCTTTCTCCCAGCGAAAAGAAGCTGCCCCCCCCCCCCCTCCCCCCCCCGAGCCTGGAGAAGATTTTTTTTGGGTCCCATCCTCCTCCTCCCCCTCCTGTTCCTCCTCCTCTTCTTCCTCCCCAGTCTTCTCCTCTCGCAAGGAACTAATACAGCTGGTTGTCTACACCTCTGTCCTTCTTCCCCCCCCCCCCTCACCGGGAGCCGAAGCCCCCTCTCCTGACGAGCCTGGAGAAGAACCCTTTGTGTCCCTTCCTTCTTTCCTCCTCCTCCTCCTCCTCCATCTTTTCCTCTTGCACGGAGATTAGTATAGCAGGTTGTCTACACCTCTGTCCTTCTTCCCTCCGTGCGAGCCGAAGCCACCCCTCCTGAAGAGCCTGGAGAAGAACCCCTTGGGTCCCTTGCACAGCGCCTTCTTGTTCTTGCGGCGCTTGGCGTCCTTGTGCGGGAAGAAGATGGTGGAGAAGGGGATGCTCAGCTGCAGGCGGATCTGGCTGATGATGCCCACCAGCAGCTCGTCCACGTAGTGGTTCAGCGCCGCCGACGTCTCCACGTACTTGCAGTCGAATGTAGTGGCCACCAGGCGAGCCTCTGAAAAACGAACACAAAGCGAGCGTCAGTGGCGGGCTTCAATGGACAGATTGATTATAGCCTACTGCATGTTGGTAGCACCTAGTCAACCGCTTCGTTCACATTGAAGCGAAGTAGTAGGGGCCAGCATCTGCAACGAAGGAATCGAAAGCTAGGGTTAGTTAGTTCGTTAGTTAGTTGATGCTTTGAGCCCAGTCAACCACACAGGGTTATAGGGTTATATAGCCGGGCTAACCTGATGGACAGGTAAACAGATGGACTTTTAATCAACTAAGGAAATTAATTACCGCTCGAAATACGTTACATAAACACAACGACGAAGACCTGAATCGCTTACGATAACTCTTACCTGATATGCAAGTAAATGCAAGGTACCTAAACTCGTACTCTAAAGATGCACCTTTGGTGGAGTTGATGTACCTTGTGTTTTCAGGTCTGTGTTGCTGTTGGTGTGACGTCGTTCGAACGATAATTGACCCCTTTGTTAGTTGAAACTGCGCAAACCCTCCACGCCTCTTTTTGTTTCAGATTATAGACTGACATTTAGTTAATTACTGATCGCTTTTATATAGCGCTATTCTCTGCTCTCGAGCAGACTCACTGCCCTCATGTCGCATGTGACTCTGAATCCTTTTTTATAGCGTGTAATTTAATATCCACCTAAATGGTGTACTTACAACGCTATTTGGTTGTTGCATGACTGGTGCCACGTGAACCTGCTGCCGCCCCGGCGCAGTTTCTGTGTACACCATACAACCATGCGCCAGTTTACAGTGTCACTTCATTCAAAGCAACATAGGAAGGGTGAGAGCGTGTGTTTAGCTGTAACCTGCCACCCGCTGTACTTTTGGCAGAATGACCGGGTTTCTTTTACGTGTTGCTGCCTTAACACGGGGGTGAAACGGATACCGAAATAAGAAGTCAGCACAGAAAGTTGACCCTGGAGGAAAAAAAATCTCTCGCCGCTCCTGCGGGGACTCGAACATGGGACCATTCCGATCACGAGTCCGTCGTTCTAACCACTGAGCTATCCCGCTCCCGAGTTACGTTTGTGATGTGCAGACAACCACTTAGGTCACATCAGGCGCGACAACATACATGAGCGGAAATGTAGATGCAACCCTGCTGACGACCTACGTCTTTGGCCGCAGACAAAGAGGTTGAAAAGACGACGTGCAGCATTCCTCACCACAGCTGGAATGACTGCCACGTGTGGTGGCTCTGCACGGAACGCCAGAAAGAAGAACACCAGTGTAAAGACAAAATTAAGGTTTATGTGTCTCACGGCAGGTCGAGAGGTTGACACTTTAGAATTATATCATGCTTTGTAGAAGCAGGACATTACTGACACTCGTAATTAAAGCGAGGATGCGGCAGGGTTTGGTGAATGGAAGAGGGTGTAAAACACGACCACATCATAGTAGCGCACCGTCTGGAAGCCCTTTCACAAAACTAGGTCGCGCATGCGCTGCGTTATATCTAAGCGTCACGTGTTATGTCCGCTTACAACCCGCAAGCAACAGAAATTCGGAAAAACAAAATCGGTGCCTCTCAGTCATACATCAACGAAGCAAATGGATTACTTGGAGATCTCCTCTCTCTCTCTCTCTCTCTCTCTCTCTCTCTCTCTCTCTCTCTCTCTATATATATATATATATATATATATATATATATATATATATATATATTGTTTTGTTTTTTGTTCGTGACACAGACTCGCTACGCTAAGAGGAAAGACATGAAGCGAAACTGGAAGGCACGTCAGTGTGAATTCGGCGATTCATTTCCTCTTCTAATAAACCCGGCAGCAGATGTGCACACTGGTAATTATATTTATGGGTGTCGTAGTGTGTTTGTGTGCGGTGAGGGGGGGAGGGGGGGGATGACGCAATGACGCTATTCACGGCGGCGTAACGTTGCAACGGGCGGATTTACATCTCATCTCGTGAGCAAGATGCATGCTCATGAGTAAGGACTCGGCATCCATGCAGACAACCCCTCAGTTCTGCTCCACCGGTCACAGCGGGTATATATTCCCCCTCTCGCTGATTTGCACGGACGCGCCACTTAATTTCCATTCTTTTTTTAGGGGAGGGACTCTATTCCCTTCGTTTCGTGGGAGTTTTTCACATGTCGTGGCCGGGTGTTTTTGTTCACCTGACGTTATCAATGTCTGCCAGCCGCGCGTGGTGTGTGTGGGGGTTAGCTATTTTTGGACTGTTTGGCGCTCCGGTCGCGGCTGCCACACTGGAAAGGTCAGTGGAAACACGAGGGCACCGTGCGTGTTGCACGTGTTGGAACAAGTTTAGTGCCGCCGACGACCCAAAGGCGATCAGGTGCCGAACGCATCCCTCAGTGATTGATTGGCAAATGTTAGGGTGGGTTTCTTCTGAGAGTGTGTATATGTTCATAGGAATTATTTCTTCTCAGAGTGTGTATATGTTCATAGGAATTCTCTCTCTCTCTCTCTCTCTCTCTCTCTCTCTCTCTCTCTCTCTCTCTCTCTCTCTCTCTCTCTTCAGTGTGGTATAGTGTATAGAACTCTCTCTCTCTCTCTCTCTCTCTCTCTCTCTCTCTCTCTCTCTCTCTCTCTCTCTCTCTCTCTCTCTCTCTCTCTCTCAGTAGCGTAGCAAGGACTAGTTGTAGGTTTGACTGAAACTTACCTACAATCTTATAAAATACTCTCTCTCTCTCTCTCTCTCTCTCTCTCTCTCTCCTCTCTCCTCTCTCTCTCTCTCTCTCTCTCTCTCTCAGTAGCGTAGCAAGGACTAGTTTTTTAGGTTTGACTGAAACTACCTACATCGTATAAAATAACTCTCTCTCTCTCTCTCTCTCTCTCTCTCTCTCTCTCTCTCTCTCTCTCTCTCTCTCTCTTGTTACAGAAGAGGTGACGGCCCGATGGAGGTGGGGCGGGGGGGGGAGGGGGGGAGGTGGGGGGGGCGGGGGGGAGGTGAGAGAGAGAGAGATGCGTGAGAAATATGCTCATGCTCATTTACTAGCCAGTTTGGATGAATGTTTCTCGGGCGCACCTGGGTTTAAATTTGCCTAGCATTTCTTAAGTTGTGTCTTGTGTAGTGTGTGTTATCTACTAAGTGTGATTCAGCGTTCGTTTCCTTTATACTTCATATCTTATGCGTCAGTTCCAACGAACTAACGATAAGTATACGTATACAAGAAAAATAATGTGCATGCGCCGTATGAGAAGCAGCAATATACAAGAAAGAAAATAATAGCCTTATATTATCTACCTACCCATAATTCCGCCCCTCCCAGCCCCCAACACACACACACACACACACACACACACACACACACACACACACACACACACACACACACACACACACACACACACACAGGCGCGCACGCACTACGCACGCACGCCCCCACGCACACACACAACACACCCCAAAACACCACACACATACACACACACACACACACACACACACACACACACACACACACACACACACACACACACACACACACACACACACAGGGGAGATGAGACAGGCAGCCGTAAGCATGTACAAATCAATCAGAAAGCTTGGTGCAAAAGATGCGTGTTTAGTTCAGCTCCGAAAGTTTGGAGGGAGTGTGAAGTTCTCAGGAGGGAGGGTGAGGCTCAATATATGTTGTTGTTTTTAATCTACATTTTACAACTAGCACATTGTCATTTGAACACGGGTAAAAAGTGGGTAAAACCCTAACCGATTCTAGGCTCGTACAGTTCCGCGTTGAACTAGAATGGATTTCACTCTTTCCTGCGATTCTATTTATCGTAGGGTGTGCAGATCGGTGTCGCGGGGGGCAGGGGTGGGAGGAGGGGGGTTACGGGGTGGGGAGGGGGCGAGCATGAGTCAATCTTTTCGCTATTAGATACGGGCAACAATAAACCAGCAACAGAATGGAAATAGCAGCCCTTAATTTTGGCCGTTGAACATCTGTTTTCTTCTTCTTCTTTTTTCTTTTTTTCTTTCTCCAGAAACTAAAATAGCAAATACCCCCTCCCCCCCCCCCCCCCCCGTTCCTGCTTTCCCCCCCCCCCCTCCGCCCCATCCCCCATAGAAAACCATGTGTGTTTTTAACCCTTTCGTTGCCAACGAGTTTGTATTTCTGATGCAAATTCCCCCCCCCCCCCCCCCCCCGGGTCAGTTTCCAGAAAAGGAGAAAGCTGACCGAAACTGCTGCTCTTCTTCACGTGATAAAGTTGGAACTCGAGCAGAAAAGTACTTACAGGCCTACGACTAGTCCTATGATTCGATGTAAAATGCTTTGCCAGTGACGTCATAACTGATGACGTCCTAACGGCAGGAAATGAGGTCACGCGTGTGCGGCTTTACCGAGACG
This sequence comes from Alviniconcha marisindica, assembly GCA_018857735.1. Lineage (NCBI taxonomy): Eukaryota > Metazoa > Mollusca > Gastropoda > Provannidae > Alviniconcha > Alviniconcha marisindica. The sequence continues at coordinate 469,595 of JABMCL010003594.1, read as the reverse complement.
GGAGGAGGAGACGAGGTAGTGCGATTTGAAACCTCCGAACTGTGTTTGTGGGGCGAGTGCGTCGAGTCGATTTTGCTGCCATTAACTCCTTTTGTCACTGGGTGTGCAGATCAGTCTAGTAACGCAAGCCACGGAGACAATTTAGAAAGACAGGACGGACCATCTCGCAGCCACCGACTATCAAAGCTTTCTATTCACAGTCTTGGATGACTCAATCACCGATAAGTGGATTTTCCCCTTCTCAGTGTCTGAGTGTGTGTGTGTGTGTGTGTGTGTGTGTGTGTGTGTGTGTGTGTGTGTGTGTGTGTGTGTGTGTGTGTGTGTGGGGTTGTGTGTGTGTGTGTGTGTGTCGTGTTGTGTGTGTGTGTGTTGTGTGTATGTTGTGATAATTGTCTGTGTGTCTGTCTGTTTGTCTGTCTGCTTTTCTCTCTGTTAGAGCAAGAGATGATCTAGTAAGTTGCTCATATTTATGAGTGTAGTATTATATATATATAGATATTGCGTGTGTGTGTGTGTGTGTGTGTGTGTGTGTGTGTGTGTGTGTGTGTGTGTCAGTGTGGTGTGTGTTGGTGCGTGCGTGCGTGCGTGCGTGCGTGCGTCGTATGTGTGTGTGTGTGGGGGGGAGGGGGGGTTGGGGGGGGTGAGTGTGTCCCCGCAACGCACACACACACACACACACACACACACACACACACACACACACACACACACACACACACACAACACACACACACACACTCGCAAATGCATATCTTCATCCGTAACTACTTCCAGTAAATGTCTTCATTAGTGTTGCCATGTGTTCTTTATGATCCACGTTTTTCACGTGCCGTGTCTCGATGTCAGCCTGGGTGTTCAGCACTGTGTTTGGCCTTGGTTCAGCGAGGGATGTCAGCGGTGTAAGTGGTGCTTGCAGTGATGCCTTCGCATTCCACTCTTTTCGCGGAAAGTATCACCCACAACACCGGAAGACTCGCCCATACCGTTGTTGACGGCAGTTGCTTATTCTACGCCATGCTACGGGTCAGGAAAATTGTGGCTGTTCTCAAAGTCTTCTTCCGAAACAGCCGTAAGTCTGTTACACCATAAAGCTCAATGGCACTCGTGTGTGCAAAAACGTACAGCAGTGTAAATAATCACCATGAGACAACAATGACTGTCCGAGCTGAGCACGAAAACAGGGACTATTCCTAACACTTCAACCTGAAGGGAGGAAGGGAAGGAGCGTCTGTGGGAGTGCCACCTAGGATTACGGGAGTACTAGCTAGGTCTGCGGTAGTGCCACCTAGGGTTACGGGAGTGCTATCTAGGTTTGTGGGAGTGCCTTTATGGTTACAGGAGTGCTAACTACGTCTAAGGGAGTGTCACCTAGGATTACGGGAGTACTAGCTAGATCAGCGGTAGTGCCCAGTGGGTTACGGGAGTGCTAGCTAGGTTTGTGGAAGTGCCTTTAGGGTTACGGGAGTGCTAACTACGTCTGTGGGTGTGCCACCTAGGATTACGGGAGTACTAGCTAAGTCTGCGGTAGCGTCAGTTAGGGTTACGGAAGTGCTACCTAGGTCTGTGGCAATGCTAACTATGCCTGTGGGAGTGCCACTAGGGCTGCGGGAGTGCTAGCTAGGTCTGTGGGACAGCCACTAGGGCTACGGGAGTGCTGGCTAGGTCTGCGGGAGTGACAACTGTGGTCACGGGAGTGCTAGCTAGGTAGGTAAATCTTCACCAACATTTGGACCTAACTCCCAGCAGAACGTGAAGTGAACCGGAGCTGATGGCGGAAAGGGAGAACGATCCGGGTGTACTCAGTACGTACAGTCATGACGCCCGCACGACACCCGCACCCACATCCTTACCAATTAAGGGATCACATTAGCCGCCGGACCAACGCGGAGTGTGCGATCAGTTCCTTCTGTCTGCCGTAGTGCGGAAATAGTTGACAGCGCTAGAACTAACAAGAGAGAGCGTCGGAACCGTCTTAATCTGGAGGCGAATTTGTGCGTACCACGTATCGTGGGTGAGGGGATGCTTTGTCGCAAGGTAGCAACGTGATTATACTGCCGGCACTGGTTTTCTCCTGGGCTACACACAGTGCGACCCCCGATGAGAGACAGAGACGGGGGGAGACTGGCAGAGACACAGAGAGACACAGACAGATAAACACACAGAGAAAGGGAAACGGAGCGAGAGAGACAGAAACAAACAGACAGACAGACAGATGCAGGGAGAGAGACAGAAACAGACAGACAGTAAGTAAGTAAATAATTTGAAAAAAAAGTAACAAAAACCAAAAAGGGGCAGAAGCCCAACCCCCCGGGGACAGACAGAGACAGACAGACAGACAGACAGACAGACAGACAGACAGACACAGAGAGATTGAGAGAGCAGCAGCAGTAGCAGCACTTTATCCGTAACCTTTCCCTTCAGATTTGTATGTAAATGAACCTCTGATCCCACGAGGTCCACCTTTCCGTTTTAAGGCCACATTTTCCCCAAAAGTAATTATTCTCTTCGTCTTTGTTTCCCGAAGGGAGGCTGTGAATATCTTATTTTCCCCCTTAGCCCAGTCTGGAATCCTAGGGCTGTCATTTGATGTCACTGTTTAATCTTCTCTCTTGTTCCTCTAGCTGGTCCTGCGCGTTGCTCTTTCTGTCTTGTGTCTTTCCTCCTTGCTAAAGGCCTAATTCTCCGGACTCGTTTGATCCTAAAAATTCTTTGACAGTCTTACACAGCAACCGATCCAAGGGATCGGGACGCACGCGCACAGGAGTGAGCGGGGCTTAGCTAACTAAAACTAAAGTGCTACATGTAGTTATGAAAAGGAGAAACAAAACAAAACAACAACAAATCAAAACTTGCAAACGTTCAACAGAATTAATTTCCATCACCTATGACTATGTCAGTCCAAGCTATACTGTCATGTATGCTGGAAATATTTTGCCGAATGAAGTTCATTATGCTGTTGACATGCTTCATTAACGTGCCGTATACTTGTAATTGCATTTGTTGTAATAAAAATTATGATTGTGGATTAAAAACATTCTTACACCGTCCCCTTTAGGGAACTGGGCTTTCCCACCATTTGTTTACAGAACTTTTGCCCTCTTCACGACCCAGTAAAAAGATTCGTTTATGTTGCTTGGGGTTTTCTAACTTTAGAAATGTCCACCTAAACATCACTGCAGAGTGGTGGCGCCAAAATATACCAGCTTCCCCCCCTTTGGGATGGACCAATTCATTATGGTGTTATCCTGGGGCCCTATTGAGGTTTAGTTTGAGAAACAAAAATGCCACCACAGCGAGAAAGCAACGTAATTATTTTTGGTACACCCCTAACGGTTCCCCAAACAAGAATCGTGACACGAGGACTGGCCCAAAAAAATAATCTCGTGCAGTGGAATGTAGATTCCACTGCACGAGAATTTTTTTTTTCAAATACAATCATTTTCCCTCCACTGCTAAGATGTAGGCACGATGCTATTCCTGAGAAATGGATAGACTGACTCTGACTTTGGCTTGACCGTGAGCAAGAAGCAGCAATAAAAGAACTGTTTGAAGCACGTGGATGGGATAATGTTCATGAAATGTCTCTTCCTTTCCTGATTTTCAACGAGACATTTCTTGCCATGAACAGTTTTGTCCAGCCATTTTTCGCCACAGACGATACCACTGTAGCGAGTGTTGAGCCAGAGACCGAAAGGCAGGGTGATAGTTGTGACAGCGGTGCCATCAACGTAACTGCAGGTGTTGGTGTGAGCCATTCAGGTTAAGGAAACGAGCCCTCTGTACTGGATGGTGACAGACAGGAATGTGTCTTTTGTTTTTGTTCCCCGTGTGGAACCTGTGTTACTGAGGCAGCAGTGGTTGGGCCATGGGCAGGATGTTCACAAGAGAAATTCTTGGATCAGGAAGAAACTGTATAGGAAATTTTGGTCTATGATGAACATGCGTGGAGCACGGCGGCATCCTTTATATGTTCGTGAAAAGGAGACTCGATGTGTTCAGACCACATTGATGGAACTGTTGTGCATGCGCATGAGATCATGCCGGAGTGTGTCCTAAAATTAGTTAGAGGGCTCTGTCCCAATCCACCCGACACTCCATACCTCGGACACAAGTGGCGACGTTTTCTTTTCCGCTTCTGTTATTGTGTCTGCATCTTCGCAAATCGCAAATCTTCGTGTCTGGTCACAGGTCAGTGAGTCAATGAGTCTGATCGTTTTAAGTTTGGTCGTTTTGCTCTTTATTACTGCCAAACTGCCAAACTGAAAAGTGGGCGTACTTAGCGAATTTTTTTGTCAGTGGTTTAATTGCCTTTAAGGCCATTCACTGACAGAGTCGGAAGTGGCGATCCCCGTGTTTGTCTCTGTCTCTCTCTGCGTCTCTGTCCCTGTATTTCTTTCTGTCTCTGTCTCTGTCTCTGTCTCTCTCTCTCTCTCTCTCTCTCTCTCTCTCTCTCTCTCTCTCTCTCTCTCTCTCTCTCTCTTCTCTCTCTCTCTCTGTTAGCGTGTGTGTGTGTGTATGTGTGTGTGTGTGTGTGTGTGTGTTTGTGTGTGTCAGCGCATGTGTGTGTGTGTGTGTGTGTGTGTGTGTGTGTGTGTGTGTGTGTGTGTGTGTGTGTGTGTGTTTTTTTCTTTCTTAATACCATTTTTTTTGTTTTGTTGCAACACATTTTGTGCCGCAATAACAGTGTCTGGTTGTACATCATAGTAATACTCCTTCTCTCGCTCTCATTAGCTTGTTTGTTCAGGTTCGAGTCTCACGCGTATAAATATACTGCAGCTCACGCTTTTCATCAATCAATCCATTCCGCTTCAGGGAACAAGTTCGTGACCTTTGCCGCGAGTGGTTCCCAATCACCGGCCTGTCAATCTGGGTGTTGTGATTGTGAAGACCCTCCAGGCACTGTTGGTACTTCAGTCCGGGCACAGGAGGACATAACTCGCTTCGACCAGGGAAGGGAGACGGACGTTAGCTGTCAAACACTGCTTCTAACAGGGACAGGAGGGCACAATTAATACCAGAAAGCGGCAGGGCTTTGTGTGTGTGTGTGTGTGTGTGTGTGTGTGTGTGTGTGTGTGTGTGTGTGTGTGTGTGTGTGTGTGTGTGTGTGTGTGCGGTAAGTTGTGTTGTGTGTGTGTGTGTGTGTGTGTGTGTGTGTGGTGTGTGTGGTGTGTGTGTGTGTGTGTGTGTGTGTGTGTGTGTGTGTGAGAGAGAGAGAGAAGAGAGAGAGAGAGAGAGAGAGAGAGCGATGTGTGTGTGTGTTGTGTGTGTGTGTGTGTGTGTGTGTGTGTGTGTGTGTGTGTGTGTGTGTGTGTGTGTTTTAAACTGCATGATGTGTGTAATGATATCTCTCCAGTCAAAATGTCCACCGCACACCGCGAGACCTACATTTTCTTGCATTGTCTTTTTTTTTTAACCTAATGTGTATGGATCGGAGTGAATGGGTTTCAACGCCTAGTAACTCTCGTAGATTATCGCAATCGTATGCTATTTGTCATACTTATCACATATTGCATGGTGTGTCTCCAACCCCAACCCCAACCCCCACCTCCACCCCCACCCCCCGGGATAAAAAAAATCAATAGCAACATGCACCTTAATTAATCAAAGATGAAAAGTAATAACAACTGACACCTTTGGGAACTTGCACCAACATGGCCACCACCAAATCAGTTGGCGTCTCCGTGAACTTCTGTTTAATTCGGCCGATGCGTAGACAGCCCCAGCCGTGCTCTCCCATCGTGTGTGAGAGATAAAGAGACAAATATCATTACTTCAGTTACATGGGAGGGGAGGGGAGGGGAGAGGTGGGTGTGGTTCTGGGAGTCGGGGGCTGGGGAGTGGAGGCGGGGGGTGCAGAGGTAGGGGGGACCCCCATTTCAGTCGAGGTACAAATCCTCTATTTCCGAACGGACGCAGCAGGGAGATGATGAAAGTGTCCACGGGCGATGCTGAAAAGGGCAACAGCTGCTGAGCGGCAAGCGAATGGGAAAACCACTCCAGACTACTTGCGACGGGTAATGGGGAGTGCTCTCTCTTGGTGCGCTATAAAACTGGGCGGACTGTAATTAACGCGTGCCTACGTCATGCATCGAGTACGCAGCGTCGGACACGAGGAGGCTGGGGCGCGTGACGAGCTGGAGGTCAGCGGTTCCGGACAACGGGCAGTTGGTTGTCGTTGGTCAGTGGTCAGTACGTAACATGGCCGGTGAACTAGCCGGCCTTCAGACATCGTCGTCAGTCGTGACTGAGCTGGACGTTTCCGGGGGGCAAAGACAGGGCCGGAAACCGTAAGATGCGGGCAACCGGCAGTTGTTGTCGCTGGAAGTCTGTCGATAAAACCTTGAAACCTTGTCACTGAGTGGTCATCATGTAGCCCGGGCGGTAAACTGGCCTCCAGAGGTCGTCCTCGTGAGCTGGACGTTTCCGGGGAGCAGAGGACTGGCCGGAAACGGTGCGATGCGGACAACCGGCAGGGCGTCATTAACTACAGCCAGGCTATTATTGCTTCTCAAAGGACGCTTTCTTCGTAATTTCGTATTCCGTTTCTGTTTCCTTCACCACCACCCTCTCTCTCTCTCTCTCTCTCTCTCTCTCTCTCTCTCTCTCTGCGTGTGTGTGTGTGTGTGTGTGTGTGTGTGTGTGTGTGTGTGTGTGTGTGTGTGTGTGTGTGTGTGTGTGTGTGTGTGTGCTCGCGCGTGCAATAACCGTTTGTGGCTGGAAAAAGGGCATATTCGCGACAAAATGTCAGAATCTTTCAACAGATTGTCCTAAAAACAAAAACAAAAAGCACAGTTAAGTCCATACACAGCCACGTGATTATCACATGGGGTCATTTAGGCCAACCGGAGCGTGGCTGACGTCATGTCGACCAATCAGAGCCTGTCAGACGTTACGGCGGAAACAGCCAGCGACGTTGCACGCCAAACGGCTTGAATGATTGGCCTGTCAATCGGCCTGTCGATCCGAATATGAACTCTGGGGCGGATGTACTTTAATTTAACGCCAGGTCACCCCAAGAAAGCTCATATTTGGGCGAAAAACAATTTATCAAATCCGATTCACCACCCTCCACGAGACACACTGTCACTTTATACTGGAAGACAACTGGGGGGGAAAACCGAGCTGAATGAACCGAGAAAGCAGAGTAAGGCGGAATTCCTTGCAGGAGGTAAGGAACGCGAAGGGACATTTCAGTCTAAGAGGCAACCTTTATGCTGTATGCCTAATCTCTCCGGGTTCTCATGAGGTGTGTGTGTGTGTGTGTGTGTGTGTGTGTGTGTGTGTGTGTGTGTGTGGTGTGTGTGTGTGTGTGTGTGTGTGTGTGACGGTTTTTAGGCATTCCGCATGGCTTTCGCTCTTTTTCCTACAGTTAAAGTAGGGTGCATATGTGTTTAGCTGTAACCTGCCATCTGCACTTTCGGCAGAATGACCGGGATCATTTACGTGCTACTGTGGTAACACGGTGATGGAACGGATACCGAAAAAGAGTCAGCACAGAAAGTTGACCCCGGAGAAGAAAATTCTCCTGCCGCTCCTGCGGCTACTCGAACCCGCGACCTTTCGATCACGATTCCGGCGTTCCAACCACTGAGCTATCCCCGCTCTCCGAAATACACCCCAAACGTGCTCTCTGATTGTTTTTTGTACTTTTGTTCGCAAATTCAACAATTCAGCTTCAGTTCAATTCAATAACACTTCATACTTCCCCAACTGAACGGGCTGGTAAAAACAGAAACGTAAATAACAACAGGAATAAAGAATAGGTACGAAAGCATGAGCAATGTCGTGGATATGTGAAATTAAGCTGTCTGCACGTGCAACAGATGCAATAATTATAATCACCGACGCCGGCTTACACATATGCATTTATACTTTGTGCTCTCTCTCTCTCTCCTCTCTCTCTCTCTCTCTCTCTCTCTCTCTCTCTCTCTCTCTCTCTCTCTCTCTCAATCGCCCTGATATAACCGTGCCGGTTGACTGGGCGTAAAACACCAACCTACTTACTTACTTACTCTCTCTCTCTCTCTCTCTCTCTCTCTCTCTCTCTCTCTCTCTCTCTCTCTCTCTCTCTCTCCTCTCTCTCTCTCTCTCTCTCTCCTCTATATCAACCTCCGGTTGACTGGGCGTAAAACACCAACTACTTACTTACTTACTTCTACTCTCTCTCTCTCTCTCTCTCTCTCTCTCTCTCTCTCTCTCTCTCTCTCTCTCTCTCTCTCTCTCTCTCTCTCTCTCTCTCCACACACACACACACACACACCCACACACACACACACACACACACACACACACACACACACACACACACACACACACACACCCCACTTGCCTAACTCTCATTTCGGCCCTCTTTGTACCACACAGACAATAACAGGTGCGCGCACGTGGGTTCACCTACATGCGTTGACGTTTATTTGACGTAAAGAATTCTGCGCGAAAAGCATTTCGTACTGGAGAGAAGCGAACCACAAAGGAGATTCCCACAGGAGTAAATTAGATCCACAGTCACCCCAGAGAGTCGATGCCAAGATGAGCGTGCTTAAAATGTCAAATACGTCTTCCAAAGTGTCTGGCTTCAAACGAGACTATTTCGCCCAAACTTGCTCCTTGAAGACGCTTTCACATGACCCCCCGAAAAAAATACGGATCTTCGTCAACTTTGCCCTGACGTGAAGCAGACAAGCCCCTCCAGTTCTCCGTTGGCTCTTCTTCGCAAACATACATCACTTTTAAACCCCGTATAACACACAGCTTATCAGGGAAGGAAATCAAACGATCGTCTAGACTAGGTCTGTACATAAAGTGGAACACGAGGAATCTGTTCAATCCGTACGAACCTCGGAGAACTCAGAAACTCCAATGCCGTTCACCTTTGAAGACGCGGTGGTGGGAAGAAACAGCCTGTGGTAACTCCCAACACCATTACTGTTACTGACTAACACCGTTATTATTGTTCGTGCCTGTCGTAACCAACATAATTAACTGTACCAACGGTATAAAACAAAAAATGTCAACTACCCGTGTTAGCATTTGTTCCGGGTCAAAGGGCGGACGGTAACCGAATTCCGGTGCACGGTGCATACAGCAAACAATCAGCGGTGTAGAGCGATCATCGGCGTAAAAGCATCGACTGTAAGCAAACAAGGAACAACGGAATGTCGCCATTCAACTTAGCATCGTACACACTACAATTATGTTCTATATAGACAAGGAAAGGAGTACCTCAATTTTACTGTGTCTGTGTTTCTGTGAAGGTGTGCCTGAGTTGGAGTTTATAATTATTACCTTGTATTTACTTGCGTGCCATTGAGAATTACCGAAGGCACTTCATGTCTTTGTTGTTACACTCGTATTACGTGTTTGCTGGCTTTATGTTCATATATTGTTCGTGCGCTTGTTGAAGTCTTTTTTTCTCCGAAAATCGGTATTCTTGTCACATTCACGCGCTCATATTTTCACTCTGTCTGAATTTTTATCTTTCCTCAGAAAGCTGTCAGACTGTTATCTTTCATCAGTTTTTTCGACTCGCTTGTTTATTTTCTTAACTATAAAAATAATTATGTCTGCAGTAAAGTACGTGGTTTCTTCATTTTTTTAACTTATATTTTGTTTAAACGATTAAACACCTGAACTGGTTGTTTAATTATCTCTCATTTCAGCAATTGTCTCTCATCTCTCATTATCTCTCGTTTAATTATCTATCATTTTCTGGCTGAAAAAAAAAGCCTATCAGCCCCAGAAGAAGAAAAGACGTCCTCAGAAGACAACCACACCGTGACCATTGGAAACGGGTCAGGCATTCTCAGCCAACTCAAGGTCAGGCATTCTCAGCCAACTCAAGGTCAGGCATTCTCAGCCAACTCCATGACCTTAGGAAATAGACTGTACCATCCTCACTAAAAACCACGATCTTCAGAAACAGACCACTCTGAGCAAAATTCCCACCTTCCAAAATTGACAGTTCTCAGCGAACACGATGACTTTCAGAAACAGACCATTCTCAGCAAAAAACAAAAAACGAAACCTTCCGAAACAGACGACACTCAACAAACTCCTTGAACGTATGAAACAGACCATATTCTCAGCAAAAACCATGGCCCTCAGAAACAGACCGTCACAATTTCTCTGTACCTCTGTTAACCTCATGGGTTTTAAAGCAAATAAACGTTCTTTCTTCTTTCAAGGTGCAGTACGTCGACACAAACCACAAGGCTTATCAGGGACGGGGGGAAGAACGGGAAAGGGTATGAGAGCCCAGGTCCACCTCCATGTTCACACAGCCCCTGAGCTCTGAAAAAAAAACACGTTCTTGTGCTTGTTCTTCTAGTTGTTTAAAGCTCTCCTTCGTCCTGAGGTGACCCTATGATGTTGACGAGACATTAAAATCCTAAAACTAACTATCCAAAGTTCAGCCTAAATACTGCAAGCCTCCAGAGTTTCTAATCTTTGTCAGAGATGGGCGGTGAAGCATCGCAGCCACAACAGACAGGCAGCTGGCCTAGTGTGGGATAACACCTGCGAAGGCCAAGGGATCGCTTCGACGTTTTCAGGTTTCGCTACAGAATGTCAATGGAGGAGTGAAGTGGTGGGAGGAGGAAGAGAAAAGGGGAATGGGTGGGGATATTCTCACCAAAAGGAAGACAACCCACTTGTTCTTCTTCACATGATGGAAGGTCATCGGAAACGGAACTGGGCTGACTTCCGGCAGTCATGCGCAGTTCCAGCCCCTTCATTTCTCGGGCCGCGGACAACAACAGGATTGAAAGTGTCGGCTGCAGCGTGAAAAATGGATTTCGGAAAGGGGGTGGGAGTGTGGGGGGATACATCGTTCGGACAAAGAAGTTCATTACTAATGGATCGGACAGTGTGCCCAGTTCACTTGTCGTCAGAGGGTCCGGTTTTTTTTTTTTGTTGTTGTTGTTGTTGTTGTTTGTTTTTTGTTTTCTCTCTCTCTCTCTGCTTCTCTTCTCTCTCTCTCTCTCTCTCTCTCTCTCTCTCTCTCTCTCTCTCTCTCTCTCTCTCTCTCTTCTCTGTCGTGGCGATTACCTAGGCACAAGCGAATGATAAAAATAAATCATTGTGGCCAGAAGTTCTAATGGTGATAATACGAAATAAATAATACATGCAGACTTCTACAGTGCAGCGTCACTGACCGACAAACGCCTCATACCAGAACTACGAGCCAGCGTGAAAACTTGGGTAACCTCTTATGTTGTTGGTAGACTTCTTTAACGCCGAGTTGTCTCAGGAGAGATACTAGCGGGGACCGAGATCCCAGGTGGTGACGGGGTGGTAGGTGTGGGGGTGGGAGGGGAAACTGTACAGCCTGAATGATTCTGCATTACGATTAGAAGCGGAGTCAGCCATTCTAATGGTTCTTAAGTCGCGAAAGGCAAGGTCACAAGACAATAACGGAAAATTGATTGGTTGTGTTTGTTTGAATGTCTTATAACCCACCACCGTGTGTTTCTAAAATACTGTTATTTAGTTATATGCTTCAGCGGTTAAAAGATAACACACGCACACGCACGCACGCACATGAACGCACGCACGCACGCACGCACATACACATACACGCACGCACACGCACACGCACACACACACACACACACACGCGCGCGCACACACACACACACACACGCACGCCACACACACACACACACACACACACACACACACACACACACACACACACACACACCACCACACACACCACCACGACACGCACGCACACACACACACACACACACACACACACACACACACAACAACAACAACAACAACAACAACAACAACATCAACAACAAAACAACACAAAGACGACGACCTCGTGAGTCTCCCAGGAACGTACCCTCAGTCGTGACCTTCCTCTTGCGGACGAGGTCGATCTTGTTGGCGACCAGAAGGATGGCGCGGTCCGTGCCGTAGTCCACGCGGAGATAGCGGACCAGCTGATGGGCCGTGTCGAAGGAGTCGTGGTCGTTGATGGCAAACACCACCACGTAGGCATCCAGCAGCTGTTCTAGGCCTTCCGAGATCACCTGCAACCACAGAGAAAGGGACAGCCCTGTGAATTGAGGCTGGGTGACACATTGACACTGAAGGAGGTGGACAGAGAAAGAGAATATTCAGTGAGAGAGGGAGGAGATGGAGTTGTGTGTGGTGGTGGGGGGGGGGGGGGGGGGGGGGGGGGGAGAGAGAAACAAGGGGAGCGTTAAGAGAGACACTGACACCGAAGGAACCGAGAGAAGGAGAGGGTAAATGAATACTGAAGGAGTGATGAGAGGGTGGGGCTGGTGGGTGGGTGGGGGTGGGGGGTGGAGAGGCGGGAAGAGACTCTGAAACTGAAGCACTGGGCTGGGCGAAAGAGATTTAAAATAGCATTTAGAGAGAGAGAGAGAGAGAGAGAGAGAGAGAGAGAGAGAGAGAGAGAGAGAGAGAGAGAGAGAGAGAGAGAGAGAGATGGGGGTGGGGCAGAGAAACCGGAAGAGACATTAAAACTGAAGGACTGAGCTGTGCGAAAGAGATGTAAAATAGCATTTAGAGTGAATGAGAGAGAGGGGGGGGAGGGGGGGAGGGGAAACCGGAAGAGACACTGAAACTAAAGGATTGAGCTGAGCGAAGGAGAGGTAAAATAATTTGAGAGACAGACAGACTGACAAACTGACAGACAGATGGACAGACAGAGACAGAGAGACAGAGTCAGACAGAGACAGACAGAGACAGAAAAACAGGGAGAATTCAGGGAGTTCAGGGCTCGGAGGTATACTTCATCGAACATGAATGAAGCAGCTGAAGCTAAGCAAAATGGTGGTTAAATGGACGCTGACAGCTAGTTACTTAGTCACTGGACTCGTCACATCCTGTCAATCGAGCAGGGGTTATCCCATGTCTATATTCTCACAACTCTTCTCATGTTTCAAACGATACTCAGACCCGATGAGCAAGCTCAGCCGAAATACAAATACAATAAGCGTAATGTCACAACAGGTCAGAACGGATGATTGCACTCCCTGATCAAGCAAGAAGGGAGAACGCGATGACAGTAATGCGCTGGGCCAAATTAACTGATCCATCAGCCACCATTCCGTGACCCATCGGTGGGATGTGTGAAAAACGAACAACAAATACAGACACACGAAATGAATAGCGGGACAAATATCGCAGGCACACAAAGAGAGAGAACTCCAACTCCAACTCAAAAACTTCATTTCCCAAGGATTGTAGTTTAGGTTCATTTAGACCTGTCTAACAACTTCTCCTTGCTAAACTACTGATTAAGCGAAAACGAGAAGAAAAAACAAACAAAAGAATAATTTTGCAAACTCGATTAATATTTCAACAGGGTAAACAATATACAAACAAGTAAACTACAATACTTCCACTACAGAGACAGAGAAAGAGAGAGAGAGAGAGCAAAAGAACAATTTTACAACAAACTCTATTAATATTTCAACAGGGTAAACAAAATACAAACAAGAAAACTACAATACTTCCACTAGAGAGAGAGAGAGAGAGAGAGAGGAGAGAGAGAAGAGAGAGGGGAGAGAGAGAGAGAGAGAGAGAGAGAGAGAGAGAGAGAGAGAGAGAGAGAGAGAGAGCGCAAAAGAACAATTTTACAAACTCTATTAATATTTCAACAGGGTAAAACAAAATACAAACAAACAAAACTACAATACTTCCAATAGAGAGAGAGAGAGAGAGAGAGAGAGAGAGAGAGAGAGAGAGAGAGAGAGAGAGAGAGAGAGAGAGAGAGAGAGAGAGAGAGAGAGAGAGAGAGAGAGAGAGAAACATTTTACAAACTCTATTAATATTTCAACAGGGTAAACAAAATACAAACAAGAAAACTACAATACTTCCACTAGAGAGAGAGAGAACACGAACTCGAACTCGAAAAATTTATTTTCCAAGGATTGTAGTTTAGGTTCATTTAGACCTGTCTAACAACTAGTCCTTGCTAAACTACTAAATAAGAGGGAGAGAGAGAGAGAGAGAGAGAGAGAGAGAGAGAGAGAGAGAGAGAGAGAGAGAGAGAGAGAGAGAGAGAGAGAGAGAGAGAGAGAGAAACTGCTCCGCCATTTTATTTTGAACAAAAAACAAATCATCTTTCAAAACTTCACCCCGACAGGACGTGTCACCTTCTCCATATCCTTTTACGTCATCCGAAAGCATCATGCGGCTTCCTTGAAAAAAGGCGCTAATCAGCTGGAAGAAAACGGTGTCTCGTGGTAAAAGTGATACAGACCGAGGGGAGGGGTGGGGGGTGGGGAGGGGAAATGAGAGAGGAGTGAGTGAGAGGGGGGGGTGGAGTGATAGAGAGGGGGCGATAGAGAGGGCGGAGTGAGAGAGAGGGGGAGTGAAGAGAGGGGGAGTAGAGAGAGGGGGAGTGAGGGGGTGGAGAGAGGGGGGATAAGAGAGGGGGGAGGAGGGGGGGAGTGAGAGAGGGGTGGCGAGAGAGAGGGCGGAGTAGAGAGGGGGAGTTGAGAGAGAGGGTGAGTGAGAGAGAAGAGAGAAGAGAGAAAAGGGAGTGAGAGCAGGGGGAGGGAGGGGGAGTGAGAGAGAGGGGAGTGAGAGGGGGGGAGGGGGATAAGGGGGGGGTAGTGAGAGGGGGAGTGAGAGAGGGGGCGAGAGAGAGGGCGGAGTGAGAGAGAGGGGGAGTGAAGAGGGGGGGAGTGAGAGAGAGGAGGGGGAGAGGGGGGGAGTGAGAGGGGGAGTATGAGAGAGAGGGGGGGAGTGAGGGGAAGTGAGAGAGAGAGGAGGGTGAGGGGGGGGTGAGAGGGGGAGTGAGAGAGAGAGAGGGTGAGAGAGTGGGAGAGAGGGGCGGGGGGAGTGAGAGAGAGAGAGAGAGAGAGAGAGAGAGAGAGAGAGAGAGAGAGTGAGAGAGAAGGGAAGTGGGGAAAAGGGGGGGAGTGAGAGAGGGGAAAAAGGGGGTAGAGGGAGTGCGTGAGAGGGGGAGGAGAGGGCGGAGTGAGAGAGGGGAGAGGAGGGGGGATGAGAGAGGGGGAGGGAGATGAGAGGGGAAAGAGTGAGAGAGAGGGGTCGAGAGAGGGGGCGGTGTGAGGGGGGGAAAGAGAAGGGGTGAGAGAGGGGAGTGAGAGGTGGGAGAGGGAGGATAAGAGGGGGGAGTGAAAAGAGGGGGAGGAGAGGGAATGAGGAGGGGGGGAGTGGGGAGTTGAGAGAGAGAGGGGGAGTGAGGGGGAAGTAGGAGAAGGAGGGTGAGGGGGGGCGGAGAGGGGGGTGAAGAGATGGGTGAGAGGAGGGCGGAGTGCGAGAGGGGACTGGGGGAGGAGAGAGAGAGAGAGAGAGAGAGAGAAAAGAGAGAGAGAGAGAGAGAGAGAGAGAGAGAGAGAGAGAGAGAGAGAGAGAGAGAGAGAGAGTGAGAGAGAAGGGAAGTGAGAGAGGGGGGGGAGTGAGAGAGGGGGAATAAGAGGGGGGGGGGGGTGAGAGGGAGTGAGTGAGAGGGGGGAGTGAGAGGGGGAGTGAGAGAGGGGGAGGTAAGAGGGGGGGGATGAGAGAGGGGGAGTGAGAATGAGAGAGGAAAGAGTGAGAGAGAGGGGGTCGAGAGAGGGGGCGGTGTGAGGGGGGGATAAGAGAAGGGGGGTGAGAGAGGGGGAGTGAGAGGTGGGAGAGGGAGGAGTAAGAGGGGGGAGTGAAAAAGAGGGGGAGGAGAGGGAAATGAGACGGGAGGGGAGTGGATTTGTTTAAATCCAATTTAGAAAGCGATCTGATGCGAAAACCACGTCACGTGTCCTAGCTACTTCGTCTGTCGCTTACCGCAGCTTCGAAATTTATTTTCAAGGCGGCGCCAGCACACACCGCACGTGCAACGTGCATGTACGCTGAAGAAAGACCGCGCTTTCTGAATAGTCTACCAAACCAACGGGGCATTTAAGTGCAAACTCTTAATTCTCATTACGCTGGCACTGATAAGCTCTACCGCTGTTGGACAACTAAAACATGTTTTGAGAAGACCAGTTCTGTTGAAGTTCAGAGGACGATGAACAGTCTCTCTCTCTCTCTCTCTCAATGAGAGATGAACAGTCTCTCTCTCTCTCTCTCTTCCCCCCTCTCTCTCTCTCTCTCTCTCCTCCCTCTCTCTCTCCCTCTTTTTCTCTCTCTCCCCCTCTCTCTTCTATTTCCTCTCTCTCTTCTCACCTCTCCCTTTAGACAAACAATTATTGCTCAACAAATGTGTTCTAATGCAAAAGGTTGTTCACGGCAAAGCCCCGCAGTATCTGAAAGATCTCATGATTCCATCTGAACGTCTTCATGTTCATGGGAATAAACAGCTTTTGCCCAAAACAAGGATTGATATCTTTAAAACGAGTTTCTCCTTTTCAGGCTCATAGCGTGGAATAGTTTAGCTCATCATCTCAGATACCCCATGGAATTAAAAACGTTCAAAAGGAAAGTATTTCAGGCACTCGCTAGCACTTGAATCTTCTTGTTTCTTTTCTTTCTTTTCTTTTCTCGCTTGTCGGACAGCTTGACACAAAATGTATAGAATGTTTTATTGTTTTCCCTTCCTTGCTCTTCTTGTAAAGTTTAGATTTTTGTTTGTTTGTTGTATTTTCATGAAATATTTACTTTTCTTTTTCTCGTGGTCATATTTTTTTATTTATTTTTATATTCAAATTTAATGTTTGCATATATATGATTGTTGGTATGTGTGATGTGCTTTGATTTTGGTTAGGTGTGTTAATGCGCCATTGCTTAGCTTCCAATCCTGTTAGATGTGATCTTGTTTTATACGTAGATAGTGAGATAGCACATTCTGTCGCTTTCCATATTCGTTAATTGTTTTGTAATCTCTCTCTCTCTCGCCTCTCTCTCTCTTCTCTCTCTCTCTCTCTTCTCTCTCTCTCTCTCTCTCTCTCTCTCTCTCTCTCCTAAAAAATTGTTTGAATTGGTCTTACTTTGCCTTATTATTGCTCTGTTCGTATGATGTGATGTTTTAGACAGAAATTAGTTTTGTTTTGTTTTTAAGTCGTTTTTTCTCTAGCGTATTTAATGGAATTCTTGTTTATGTATTGAGTGTTGCTGTGTTTGTCATCAGGGACAGATTGAAAAAAAGCCGACACGTGCTTAAATCTTTATCCCTGTGTAATAAAGTATTATCTTATCTTCTCTCTCTCTCTCTCTCTCTCTCTCTCTCTCTCTCTCTCTCTCCTCTCTCTCTCTCTCTCTCTCTCTCTCTCTCTCTTATTCATTTTGTAAACTGTCTATGTTGTTTGCTTCTGAAAACAAGTACTCTCCAACTCCGACTTGCTACTTTTCTACACAAGGCTTTTGATGCGTTTTGTCTGGACAGATGTTCCCAGTGTAATACTTCATGTTGATCTAAAGTTACTTGACCGTATTCATCACCACAATTGGCATGGGGCTATGGCCTTTTTCAGTAAACCATTCAGACTCTCTCTCTCTCTCTCTCTCTCTCTCTCTCTCTCTCTCTCTCTCTCTCTCTCTCTCTCTCTCTCTCTCCTTCTCTCTGTGGCATCCACCAACGAAAATATTGTGAGAAATCTGTCAGAGTATTTGTACAAAGCTTTTAAGCTGTGTAGCATTTCAAGTTTACGATTCAAGCACACTATCATTGTTAGTACCTAGTCAAGTACATCGTCGTTAGTTTGATGGTTTTCTTGCTCATATACATATAGTATGTACCGTGAGGTGGTAGGTCATCCACCTGCACCCCTTCATGAGGGGCAATGGCCTAAATGAATAAATCATCTGTATCCGTATCCGTATCCGTATCTCTCTCTCTCTCTCTCTCTCTCTCTCTCTCTCTCTCTCTCTCTCTCTCTCTCTCTGTCTCTCTGCAGCGTCACACAGTTATTAACCGTGAACTTTTCTCCGCTCGGACTGTTCTGTCAGTTGCAAGACCACTTCGATGCCAAACTCCAAGCACCGGTTTACGACATCCTTCCTTCAATAGAGGGTGCCGGAAAGCGATGCTCGGAGTGTGCTTGGATGCTTCATGTTTAACTGCTATCAGTATAAGTCAAAGCCGGAGGGGAATCCAAAGATCCCTCGACGGTGTCACGCATAGATCTACTATATGCAGCCTTGAACTTCTCAGTGTTCACTCAGACTGCTGTGTTGAAAGATCACTTCGATGCCTTTCTCAAAACACTTCGGGCCCGACAACAACACACGCTGTTGTTCCCGACGAGAGGGCGCGTCAGCCGAAAAGAACAACAGCAAACGTAGTCCTGCCAACTTTTGTCGTGTTGACGTCTGTCTGGAGCACTCTCTCTCTCTCTCTCTCTCTCTCTCTTCCCCTCTCTCTCTCTCTCTCTCTCTTTAGTTAAATTACGTTTGGGTATAGTCCTTTATTGTGTTGAGTAAAACAAGGACGACTTTTAATGGGTCCAAATGGACCTAAGCTACCGGGTAAAATTTTCGGTTGAGTTTTTTTCTTCTCTCTCTCTCTCTTCTTCTCCTCTCTCTCTCTCTCTATATATTAATATAATTATATAAAATTTTATTTATATTTTTATATATATATATATATATATATATCGTCTTCTTCGTCTTCATCTTCTTTTTTCTTTTCTTTTCTTCTTTTTTTGGAAAAACGTAACAAACCTGTTCCATCAGTTACCCTTTTTCCCAAACCGGAAAAGGGCCAAAGCCCAAAAAAACAAAAATAAACAAAATGCTTTCCCTCAGGGGAAGGGGGGAAAAAAGAAAAAAAAAAAAGGGGGGGGGGGGGGGGGGATTGCACGTGTTTTTATGTGCACAGTTGCACGTGCTCGCCCGAAGCCCCCTACGTAGCTCAACAAATCTTTGTTTTTCTTTTTTTCCCTTTTTTCTCTCTCTCTTTTCCTCTCTCTCTCTCTCTCTCTCTCTCTCCCCCTTTCTCTCTCTCTCTTTTTTTAAAAAAAAAATAGATAGATAGATAGATAGATAGATAGATAGAAAAAATAGAAAAAAAAAAAAAAAAAAAGACAGACAGACAACAGAAAAGAAAAGAAGAAAAAGAAAAAAAAAAAGAAAAAAGAGAGAAGAGAAGAAGAAGAAGAAGAAGAAGAGAAGACAGAACAAGAACAAGACAAAAAAAAAAAGAAGAGAAAAAGGGAAGAGAGAGAAGAGAAGGGACAGGAAAGACAAAACGGACAGACAGACACACAATAAGAAGAGAGAGAAGAGACAGAGAAAAAAAACAGAGACAAAAAAGACAGAGAAGAAGAAGAAAGACAGAGACAGAGACAGAGCAGGACAGACAGACAGACAGACAGAAAAAAGAGAGAGAGGAGCAGGACAGACAGACAGAAAAGACTTATTTTATATATAGAGGAGAGAGAGAGAGGAGAGAGGGGAGAGGGGAGAGGGGGAACACACACACACACAACACACACACACACACACACCACACACACACACACACACACACACACACACACACACACACACACACACACACAGAATATATAGAGAGACAGACAGACAGACAGACAGACAGACAGACAGACAGACAGACAGACAGACAGAGACAGAGACAGACAAACAGAGACAGACAGAGAGACAGAGACAGACAGACAGAGACAAAGACAGAGAGACAGAGATTAGTTTTACTACAGTATTGACCTCTTCTAGGCGCGTAACAGAGGAACAGCAAGCCCATCCCTCCTCGCTAAACGATTATAAAAAGTCATCACCCAGAGAAGCTCAAATTGGAAGCCTACGAATACAAATAATTTTCTTTGTTAATCTTTCCACTTTTTCTGGCCAAGTTGTGTCTAAATCGCTTCGGTTTCTCTGTAAGCCGTATAAACAGGAAGGCAGACAGTAACTGGATTATAACATTAACAGTCTCGTCAGCCGCTCTGAGCCCTGGGTCACCTCGGGGCTATTAAAATAATTAACAAATGTTTGGATCTGCATGCTTCATCTAATTGTCAAGTCAAGTCAAGTCCTATTTTTTTTTTCAATCATCCTTCGCAGAACAATTTAGCTTAACTAATATGAGGCTCATTAATTTAAGAACGCGCAAAGGAACGCCAAAACATTCGCCGTTTACAACAACATAGACAAGTTATGCTGCGCAAAAATCTATAATGCAAATATAAAATTACATAAATTATTATAAACGGGTTGTGCCATCCATCAATATTTACACAGAAGAAATACTTTCAACTTCGAATCTGAGCACATTTCTCTCTTTCATGGTGCTTTACGTCCGCAGAAACCGTATCACTTATTAGGGACGGGGGGGAATAGTGGGATAGGGAATGACAGCCCATGCCCACCTCACTGTGAACATAGCTCCTGAGCACTGAAAGTCTACGGACATTAGAAAGGCATAGCCAGCTAAAACAAATAATTATCCAAACGGGGACTTGAGGCAAGGAAGACAGCAGCGCGGAGAGGAAAACATGGCAGGTCTTTTGTTTTGGACAAGGAAATGTCTTGAGGGAAATGTCTTGAGGGAAATGTCTTGAGGGAAATGTCTTGAGGTTAGATCTGAAGGAGTCCAGAAGGGGGTATTCTCTCGGAAAGGAAGGAGAAGGTCATCCTGGGATGTAGAGGCCGGGCCGGAGACGGAAAAGGCGCGGGAACCAACAGTGCAAAGTCTGGTACGAGGAATCTGGAGGCTGAGAGCGTAAAACGGTGTAAAAGGGTTAACGTCCACAAAAACCCATAAGGTTATTAGGGACGGGGAGGGGGGGGGGGGGATGGGGGGGGGGGGGGGGGAGATTATATACCATCGCTACACTGTCACCACCGAATGATTCCTGCATTAAGAGGGCAGCGATGAGACCTTCTAATGTTTCAGTAGGAAGTGCTGGACAAAGTCACAAGACTGTGTCCACAAACCACAATCTTTTTGGTTTAAACAAAAATTTATTCGAGACGAAATAAACATAAAAAAATCATTATGTGCTCATCAACAAGCTATAGCTTATAGGCGATGAGCTCATGCACAACCTTTTTGAAGAGAAAGGAGAGCCGATCGAAGCAGACATTCTACCGCGCTGCTTTAAAAGGAAGAAGACCGGGCCGTAACTTTGAGTGTGTTCACTCGCGACAACTCTGTACACGGTTCTGTGGTGCGGCACCACTCGTTTGCAGTGTGAAAGCTCGGGAGGGAGGAGGGGGAGTTGCAGGGGGGGGGGGGGGGGGGAAGAGACGTGTGTGGGGGCGGGGGAAGTTCTAGGGCCCAGAACCACACGCGAGACTTCCATTTAAAAAATAGTATGTCCCTCCACAACCGACACTGAGCCACACGAGACGAAACCATTCACCCTTTCGGTGACGAAATGTGTACTGCTGATGCACGTTCTTTCGATCCAAGAACACGCAGTCTCGGGCAGCAGAGGTCAGGTTGACCATAAACGTTTATTTTGAGAACATTGGTACATCTTAAACTGCAGTCGGAAGTGATCCATGACGTCATAATTCAAATTTGACGTCATAATGTCGGCTTCTCAATGACGCCACGTAGGCAAATATTGAAATAGGTAGCCTTTTGCAAAGGGCGTCAGGTCGGATATTCTAAAGCCCGTTCTTAACTCGGCGAACCTTGTTGGAAGTATTCGGCGAACCTAGTTGGTTCTTAATTGGGAAATTTTTCTTCGGAACCTAGTTGGAAGCATTGCGAAGTATATTCGGGTCCAAAAAAGGTAAACTTTCTGGGAACATTCGCCCTTTTCGGAACTTCCCTTGTTCTGAACCTCCGTGATAAAGAAAAAATAAAAATAAAAAGGGAGACGGTGTCGCTAGGTTTTCACCGCTTCGGGGGTTTTTTTTATTTGTTGATTTGGGGGGGGCCCAGCCTTGTCTCAGACCCGAATGAATGTAGTTAGTTGAATTACCCTGTGGGGGGTGATAAAGTATATTGACTTGCTTTACATTTTTCGATCATGCTTTTGCGCGCGTCTGCCGAAAAATTCGGGCCAAGCTTGCATCTCATTACAAGCCCGTTGAGAACAAGTAAATTCTTGAACTGTCCGAACCCTGTTCGGCGAACTAAAAGTTTAGTTAAGAAACGAATCATAGTTCGTCGAACTGTCCGAAGTATGTTCGGCGAACGAACATTCGCCCAGTTAAGAACAGGCTTAAGAGCAGCGAATGGATTAAACAATAATAACGGAAATTGTAGATGCGGATACCCTGCGTCTCAAAACGCCGAACGAACAGAGAACACACATAATAACGTACATTGAGACACACACTGTTATCAGTTTAACAAAACAGCTAACACATAATGTGAACAATAAAAAATTAAACACAAGCACAGCGCGCCGCGCGCGCACGCACGCACGCACGCACGCACGCACGCACGCACGCACGCACGCACACACGCCCCCCGCACCACACACACACAACAACACACCCCACACACACACACACACACACACACACACAAAACCACACACAAAACACACCCCACACACACACACACACACACACACACACACACACATTGTATCTGGAGAAGATAAATGTCTTGAGTTTGGTTTTGAAGGAAGAAAGTATATACAGCAGAGTGCCTGATGTCTTGAGGGAGATTGTTCCACTGAGACGCGGGGGCCGAAGTGTGAAAAAGTAATAATAATAATGTACATTTATCATGCGCTCATCAACGCCCGGAGCGTTCATACAATACATAATTATTAACTAGGATATTCTATTCACATCAGTGTAAGCACAGTCCTATCAAAACAATTTGCGCAAAGTATTACATGGAAAAACAAACACACACTACACACATACACACACACAACACACACACACACACACACAACACACACACACACACACACACACACCACACACACACACACACACACACACACACAAAACACACACACACACCACACACACACACACACACCACAACACACACACACACACACAAAAACCACACACACACACACACACACACACACACACACACACACACACACACACACACACACACACACACACACACAGGGCGAAAGTGCTAAAGCAGTCAGAAATAAACCAGCCTAGCACACAAAGCCAACCTGACAACGCTGGGCGTCAGGACCGTGCTGGCAGCCCTGTATGCCGACACTATGGCTTTCAGCTAAATGAAAAACGGGCGAACTCGGTGCTCGATGCAGCCTTTTTAATTATGGATGCCAAAAACATAATCTTCGTCGACTTGTGAAAATTGTGCGGAGCACATTTCAACAACCTTTCGCACCTCGAGTCTGATCTAAAACAGTTGTTTCTAATCAGACATGGGGTGGCTGAGCTGGAGAGGTCAAACCGAACGAGGACGAGAGAGTTAATTAAAGGGCGTCCGAAACGAAACCCGCACGTTGTCCGGTGAAGAAAAAGAAAAAAGAAAGAAAAAAAGAAAAGAAAAAAGGAAAAACTATGCAAACATTTCCGTCCACAGGTTTCGCTTAGTAGTTCAGTCAATATTCGTAAACGCAAAAGAAGTACATTTTATGCTTCGAATTCGAGTTCTGCTAGGCGCGGCCATTTTGTTTTGCTGCTGAGCAGAAAGGGGTTGGCTCGTGACGTAGATTATATTTTTGTCACACATTCCCTCCTTGTTCATGACGTCACTGACACAGACCGCATGCTGTGCAGCAAACTGCGCGGTGAAACCTCCAGCCCTCTCCCAGTCTTCGACCGACATAATGTTTGAGCGTCAGATGAAACCCTCTTATTATCTTGTTTATTGATATTTAGGCTACCCCGGCGGTGTTTCCACACACACACACAAACACACACACACACACACCCCACACACACAACACACACACACAACACACACAACACACACACACACACACACACACAACACACACACCACCACCACCCCCAAAAACCACCACAACACAAAAAACCCCCCCCCCCCCCCCCCCCACACAAAACCACACACCCCCCCTGTGAGAGACAAAGACAGACACAGACATCTGAAACCCGACAGGCATCGCCGATGTTAATAACACATAGTGCAAGTCAGCAAAATCAGGTTTCCTTCAAAACCATTTGGCTCCTATTAAACTTTCCGTCAACGATCAAACCCCCCCCCCCCCCCCCCCCCACAGACCTCTGAACTACTTCTTTAGCACCTGCACAACATCCAGCACGTGACACCCGTCCTACCCTTTTATTCACAGTGCTGGCAGGCAGAGGGAAAAGAAACCTGTGCTGAAAACCAGCACACAAATGAAAGCTCTGTGGTGCGTGCGTGCGTGCGTGCGTGCGTGTGTGTGTAAATTACGTAAATTACTAGTTTGTTTATTAAGTAACTTTTGTATTTTCAATAACTGTTCTTTGATTTTTAAAACATACAATAAGTGTTACTTTCTCAATAAAGACAATAAAGTAACCTTAAATCTTGGCTGTAAAACAAAAGACAGTGAGGAAGGGGGCGACGCCAAGTGTAACGCCGTCCAACCCTTTTGTTCAGAGTGCTGGCAGGTGGAGGGAAAAGAAACCTGTGTTGAAAACCAGCACGCAAATGATAAAAAAACTGTGGCGTGTAAAACAAAGGATGGGGGGGGGGGGGGGGGGGCAACGCCATGTGTAATCTTTTGCACAGTCTAACAGGTTTTCGGTTGTTAGTTTGTTTGTTGTCGTTCTTCTTCTTTCTTTCTTTTTCTTTCTTTTTCTCTCTTTTTTTTTTTTTGGGGGGCGGGGGGGGGGGGGTGGAGGGGGGGGGTTTTTTGTCGATGTTGCTGTTGTTGTTTTTTTTAGTTTTTTGCTTTCCTTTGCTGGTTATTTTGCTCTCGGGGGGGGGTAAAGGGGGGTAAAAAAAATCAACAAAAACAGCAGCAGGGGCAACAGCAAAGAACAGCGGGCGGAGACAGCAAAACAACGAAAAGACCAACAGAACAACGAAAAGACCAAAAGACACAACGGAAAAGACCAAAAGACACAACGGAAAAGACACAATTTAAGACAACAGGAAAAGACCGACAGAAATCCGGAAAAGACGACAGACAAAAAAACGGGGCAGACAACGACAGAAACAACGGGGCAGACCAACAAGACGAAAAAATAGAAGGAGAAGAGAAAAAGGAAAAAAGGGGAGAAACGGGAAAGAAGGGAGTGAAGGCCGGAACCAGGGGACGGGGCAAAGGGAAAACAAAAGACGGGTCAACGGGAACGGACAGACAGACGGAGAAATCAACGGGAACAGACAGACAGACAGACGGAGACAGCAACAGGAATAGACAGGCAGACGGAGACAGCAACAGGAACAGACAGGCAGACGGAGACAGCAACAGACAGGCAGACGGAAACAGCAACAGACAGCAACAAGGGCAGACAGGCAAACAGAGACAGCAACAAGGGCAGACAGGCAAACAGAGACATCAACATGGGCAGACAGGCCAACTGAGAAGTGCGCATCCAGGATTGAGACCCCATACCCACCGGCTATGACCCAACACAGCGGGAAACGCACAGTTCATTAGCAACTAACCAATTCGGGAGGAAAGCTGATCCGCCCTGTCTGCCGCAGCAGTCGGCATAACGGCTCAGACCTAGAGATTTTCCTCCCGGCGTGGTGCTTGTATTGTGCCAAAGACCCGCCCTCTTATATATAGCAACGGTCTTTGATTTGCCGAGGGCTATTTTGGAGAGTGGGGTCTACCTATATTGAGGGTAATTCTCTTGAAGCAATGTGCTGTACCAAGCATCATCCCTTACTTTATACACTGCCGGTCTTTGGTTGTATCGAGAGGGTTCTCTTCACAAGGGCCTTGTACAATCAGTGTCTTTTTACCCAAACAGTCACCCTGATTTACACTGGCAGTCTTTGACACCAGTCAACCTCTCTGTACACTCACAATCTGTAATTGTAAGAGGGTTGTCTTGAAGAGGGTGCTGTACGCATACAGCCTCTCTGTACACTGATAGTCGGTAACTTTAACGAGTGTTGTCTTGAAGAGGGTGTTGTACACATACAGCCTCTCTGTACACTGACAGTCTGCAATTGTAACGAGGGTTGTCTTAAAAAGGGGGTTGTACTATGACACAGCATCCCTCTACATTGACGGTCTTTGGCTGCAGCCAGGGATTAGTCACTATTGTACATCCTGTCCCCATCCCCATCCTCATCCCCATCCCCAACTCCGACTGTCGATGGTTGCAGCGAGGGTTCCTTGGCACCGTGAAAGCTCTACAAAAGGACTCACAGAAAAATCCCTGCAAAACTGCACCGCCGTAAAACCTCCACAAACTGACCCATAGAAAGAACTTAGGAAGAAGCAGAAGAAAAATGCAAAATTGCACCGCAAAACCTGCTCAGAACAGCCTTCAGAAGACCTGCAAAACAACACTGCAAAAACCTATGCATAAGGACCCACAGAATGACATATAGAATATGGGGGGGGGGGGGGGAGAGAAAAG
The DNA here is from genome assembly GCA_018857735.1 of Alviniconcha marisindica. Taxonomy (NCBI): domain Eukaryota; kingdom Metazoa; phylum Mollusca; class Gastropoda; family Provannidae; genus Alviniconcha; species Alviniconcha marisindica. The sequence goes on along the minus strand of JABMCL010003594.1, from coordinate 443,249 downwards.
CAAGCAGTATAGCACCATAAAACCTACACGGAAAAGCTACAGAAGGACCTACAAACGAACAAAATAACCAGAAAAATGGCACCGTAAAATCTCGACAGAAGGACATACAGAAGGGGGGGAAAGAATTGCAAAATAGCATCGTAAAATCTCCACAGATGGACCTACAGAAAAAGAAACAAAAATGCAAAACAGCATCGTAAAACCGCCACAGGACATACAATTTTTTTATTTATTTTTAAAGCAAAACAGCATCGTAAAACCGCCACAGGACATACAGAAAGATTTTTTTTTTTTAAAGCAAAACAGCATCGTAAAACCTCCAGAGAAGTCCCACAGAAGGGCGTACAGAAGCCCCTACCGTGCACTCCTCACCCCTCCACCCCTAACCCCCCCCCCCCCCCCCTCCCTTCGCCCCCCGATCCTCCGCGAGTTCACACGGCGCAGCCCGCCCTTGGGACCATTATAATTTGGCCAGCCTTCTCCGATAATGACCGTCATTCGCCACATGCTTCTACGCTTTGTTAGCGTTGTTCGTCTCCACCTGTTTTCTCTGCTCAATAACGGACCTCACGCGCGTTCGAGCTTATCACATTGCCCACTGCCGCTACATCCCCATCCTCACCCCCCACCCCACCCCATCCCACCCCACACACCAACTCAAGCCACCCATCCCGGGCCTCTTCCATCACCATCATCATTGCCGGCCCTGCGGCGACCCAAAACAGGTTCCCGGTGTTCGGCTGAAGCCTCCTGATGCACCACAGTTGCCTCCTAAAAGAGGTTCCCCCCCTGTTCTGTTGAAGCTTCCCGATCCACCTGGCTCATGCTCAAGGAAGGACCTCACACCTGAACCAGGCCAATATCGCCTGCTGCCATAATCACGACCAGGAGCATCAAAAGACGTTTCCCACGCTCGGCTGAGGCCGCCAGATACACCTGTTCCCTGCTCCGGAACGACTTTGCATGTATATATATAGACTATATATATAATTATACTCTCTCTCTCTCTCTCTCTCTCTCTCTCTCTCTCTCTCTCTCTCTCTCTCTCATGCCCTATGTTGGAACTTATGACCTAACTACACCCCGTAATAAGTTTTCGATTCGAGTTCTGTCTGTCTGTCTGTCTGTCTCTGCTGTCTGTCTGCTGTCTGTCTGTCTGTCTCTCTCTCTCTCTCTCTCTCTCTCTCTCTCTCTCTCTCTCTCTCTCTCTCTCTCTCTCTCTCTCTCTCATCAGTAGCTTAGCAAGGACTAGTTGGTAGACAGGTTTTTGACTGAACCTAAACTACAACCCTCGTAAAATAAAGTTTTCGAATTCGAGTTCTGTCTGTCTGTCTGTCTGTCTCTCTCTCTCTCTCTCTCTCTCTCTGTTCTGCTCTCTCTCTCTCTCTCTCTTGTCTGTCTTCTGTCTGTCGTCTCTCTCTCTCTCTCTCTCTCTCTCTCTCTCTCTCTCTCTCTCTCTCTCTCTCTCTCTTCTCTCTCTCTCTCTCTCTCTCTCTCATCTCTCTCTACTCTTACACTAGTCTTCGGTCTCTTATGCTCTCTTCTCACTCTCTATATTCTCATCTCTTGTCTTCTCTCTCCTCTCTCTCTCTGCTCATCAGTAGCTGCAGGCTATTTGTAGACAGGTTTTTGACTGAACCTAAACTACAACCCGCGTAAAATAGTTTTCGAGTTCGAGTTCTTTTCTCTCTCTCTCTCTCTCTCTCTCTCTCTCTCTCTCTCTCTCTCTCTCTCTCTCTCTCTCTCTCTCTCTCTCTCTCTCTCTCTCTCATCTCTTCGCTGTCTGTCTGTCTGTCCTGCCGCTTCTCTCTCTCTCTCTCTCTCTCTCTCTCTCTCTCTCTCTCTCTCTCTCTCTCTCTCTCTCTCTCTCTCTCTCTCTCTCTCTCTCTCTTTCGAGTTTGAGTTCGAGTTCTCTCGCTCTCTCGCTCTCTCAAAGCATTTTCAATGATTTTGCTGTTCCTGTATGTTTATTACTATTAATAAGGTAGTATTGTATTTTATTTGTTTGTATATTGTTTATCATGTTTAAATATTTAAACGAGTTTGTAAAGTTAGTCTTTTGTTTGTTTTTGTTTTTAGTTTTTATATAATTGTTTCTCCATTTTTCACCTATTCAGTAGTTTAGCAAGGACTAGTTGTTAGACAGGTTTAAATGAACCTAAACTACAATCCTTGGAAAATAAAGTTCTCTCTCTCTCTCTCTCTCTCTCTCTCTCTCTCTCTCTCTCTCTCTCTCTCTCTCTCTCTCTCTCTCTCTCTCTCTCTCTCAGCCAGGCCCTCAGACTGAGCGGCTTTGAAATGATTCAGCTACATCATCAACCCCACCATTGCTACCTCCATCATCGCTGCTCCGCGGTTTGAATTTGTGTTTGTTTTTGTTTCTTTTTTTGTTTTTCTTCTTCTTCTTCTTCTTCTCTCTCTCTCTCTCTCTCTCTCTCTCCTCTCTCTCTCTCTCTCTCTCTCTCTCTCTCTCTCTCTCTCTGATATAATCGTCATGGTTGCCTCGGCATAAAAACCAGTTAAGTTCTTTCTGCCTTAATTTTAAAGGAACTAGCCTTTTCAGCTCCATTTTTTGTTTTGCTTTTTTGTTTGTGAACTTTTGTTATTTCAGTCATTATTTTTTTTCTGTAGCGTTCTCCCTAGTATGTTACCAACTAACCCACACACACATCCTCAAACACACACGCACATCCTCAAACACACACACACACACACACACACACACACACACACACACACACACACACACACACACACACACACACACACACCACACACACACACACACACACACACTTAACTGACCAATTACAGTGATCTAAAATGGCTTGGCTTGGTTCTGTAGATCACCCCCTTTTGTAGGACAATGCAATATATCATCCAAAGTTCACCCCCACGTAGCTACACACTCACAATATAAACAATTAAAAATCTTTATAACATCTCTGTGACAAAAAAAGAAAACCGTTAGCTATTTCTTCCATCATCTATTCCGGTATTCTATCCGTGACGTCAAGGACACTTTGATGACGTACATAAAACTAAACCGCAGAAAAGCGCGAAACACAGGAAAGAGCGCGTCCAAGGTAGTCAGTGACGCTGACAAATTTTACTTTCAATCGCTGTTTTGTCACTACGGCACGTTTTGTCACAAAGGTTACAAAACGTGTCAAATTTGATGCACTGCCTGCACGTTTTGTCACTCCGGCACGTTTTGTCACTATGTGGTGACAAAACGTGCCGAAAGGT
>JABMCL010003594.1:415000-435000 GCA_018857735.1 Alviniconcha marisindica | reverse complement strand
CATTTTGGGTAACAGTCGCAGTTGTATTGTTGTATTAGTGGAATGGCTGGATAGCCGGGGCGATAAAATCCAAGTACTAGGTAACAAACTAACTGCGCTCGTCCGCTCCTTCCTTCCTTCCTTCCTTCCTTCCTTCCTTCCTTCGTTTGGATAAACACCGGACATCACTGTTATGGAGACTTCCTGCACCCAACTGAATCAGGCTCATGTAAAACGTCGCGTACCGACCACCGCTGCAGCAGACTATAATTATGCAGGTACGTAGGTACGTAGGTACGTAGGTACGCCAGCGTACTTGCTCAGTGGTGGTGGTGCGGACGCTGACGAGGGTTGAACCCGTACCTGTGACCTGAGTGCGCGCTTGAAAAGTGAAGTCGCGCGGGGTGAAAGGTAGGTCTCAATTTGGGGTGAAAGGTGTTAACAGCTTAAGTATTCGGACTGGCGGGGCACGCTCGGATTTTATGTTTTTCTTTCTTCTTTTTTTGTTTGTTTTGTGTGTGCAGCGTGCGTGCGTGCGTGCGTGCGTGTGTGCGTGCGTGTGTGTGTGTGCGCGCGCGCGCGCGTTTGTGTGTGTGTGTGTGTTGTATTGTGTGTGTGGGGTGTGTGTGTGTGTGTGTGTGTGTGTGTGTGTGTGGTGTGTGTGTGTGGTGTGTGGAGAGGTGGATGAGAGAGAGAGAGAGAGAGAGAGAGTTTATTTTTGTTGTGGTGGTGGTGGGGTGGTGGGGGTGGGGGTGTGTGTGGTGTGGGGGGGGGGTGGCGGAGGAGATTCTTGCTGGTAGGCCCTAAAATTCGTTCCTGCTGTTGTCTATCAGCCCAACTCGTCTTCCGTCCAATTACCTCCGCGGTTAGCAAGTAAACAAACAGTGGAGAGAAAAAAGATGTGGTAGGTTTCTTCCTTCAATTCCCGCATTTCCATCTATTCCTATTCTTCTATCCCCCCCCCCCCCCACCCCCCTTCCCCGTTCCCTTCGTCATTTCCCATCCAAATTCCGCTTCCTCTGTCCGTTTCAGGGATTCCTTCCGGTAATCAAGGAAGAGACGGTGCTGACGAGGACAGGCATGGTTGAGGCCGGACAATGGGCAGACCTCAGTAGCAAATCAACGGAAGACCAGCAGCAACTCGATGGAAGACCAGCGGCAAATCACAGGAAGATCAGTAGCAATCATAGGAAGACCAATAGAAATCATACGAATACCAGTAGCAAATCAAAGGAAGACCAATAACAAATCACAGGAAGACCAGCAGCAAATCAAAGGAAGACCAGTAGCAAAGGAAGACCAGTAACAATCACAGGAAGACCAGCAGCAAATCAAAGGAAGACCAGTAGCAAAGGAAGACCAGTAACAACCACATCAAGACCAGCAGCAAATCAAAGGAAGACCAGTAGCAATGAAGACCAGTAACAATCAAAGGAAGACCAGTAGCAAATCAAAGGAAGACCAGCAGCATAGGAAGACCAGTAACAATCAAAGGAGACCAGTAGCAAATCAAAGGAAGACCAGCAGCAAAGGAAGACCAGTAACAACCACATCAAGACCAGCAGCAAATCAAAGGAAGACCAGTAGCAAAGGAAGACCAGTAACAATCAAAGGAAGACCAGTAGCAAATCAAAGGAAGACCAGTAGCAAAGCCGAAGAAACAGTGCAAAGGAAGACCAGTAACAATCAAAGGAAGACCAGTAGCAAATCAAAGGAAGACCAGTAGCAAAGGAAGACCAGTAACAATCACATGAAGACCAGTAGCAAAGGAATCCCAGTAACAATCAAAGCAAGACCAGTAGCAAATCAAAGGAAGACCAGGAGCAAAAGAAGACCAGTAACAATCAAAGGAGACCAGTAGCAAATCAAAGGAAGACCAGTAGCAAAGGAAGACCAGTAACAATCACATGAAGACCAGCAGCAAATCAAAGGAAGAACAGTAGCAAAGGAAGACCAGTAACAATCACAGGAAGACCAGTAGCAAAGGAAGACCAGTAACAATCACAGGAAGACCAGTAACAATCACAGGAAGACCAGCAGCAAATCAAATGAAGACCACCAACAACCACATGAAGACCAGCAGCAAATCAAAGGAAGACCAGTAACAATCAAAGGAAGACCAGTAGCAAAGGAAGACCAGTAACAATCAAAGGAAGACCAGTAGCAAATCAAAGGAAGACCAGTAACAAATCACAGGAAGACCAATAGCAATCATAGGAAGACCAGTAGCAATTAAAAGAAGACCAGTAATAATCAAAGGAAGACTAGTAGCAAACCAAATGAAGACCAGTAGCAATCACATGAAGACCAGAAGACCAGTAGCAAATCAAAGTAAGACCAGTAACAAATCACAGAGAGACCAGTAGCAATCAAAGGAAGACCAGTAACAATCAAAGGAAGACCAGTAGCAAATCAAATGAAGACCAATAGCAATCATAGGAAGACTAGTAACAATCAAAGGAAGACCAGCAGCAAATCAAAGGAAGACCAGTAGCAAATCAAATGAAGAAAAATAGTCAAAGACGTAGCAATCAAAGGAAGACCAGTAGCAATCAAAGGAAGACCAGTAGCAAATCAAAAGAAGACTAGTAACAATCATACGAAGAAGACAGCAGTAGAAATTGTAGGAAATCTTCTGAACTACTTCTAGGAACGAGTCCCGTTACACATAATAAGCTGTCCTTGCCGGTACCAATCGTACGAAAATGGCTTCTTCCTTTTTGTTTCCATAAGTGATATTAGACTGATCTTACGATTATCAAGATAACAACATATGTCAACAAATTACATCAAAACAACATAAAGACTTTTAAAAAGTACTCCTTTTTTCTCATTAAATTCAAAATACACTTATTTGCGGTCTCAAAAAAAAAAAATATATATATATATATATAAAATACAGGATTAATAACAGGAAGACTTCAGAAGCAACCACTTGAAGAATTTAGGACCGTAAAGGCTTCAGGCACAGTCAGAGGAAGAGTTCACAAACAGTTACAGAAAACGTCAATCACAATCACAGGGGCAATCAGGAGCAATCCTAGGAAGACCACAGCATCAGTTACATAAGGCTTCGGTACCAGTTACAGGAAGTCTTCAGTAGCAACCATAGGAATACTTCAGTAGCAACCATAGGAAGACTTCAGTTTCGGAAACCTTCAGTACCAATAACAGGATACCTTCAAGGGCAATCATAGGAAGCCATCAGAAGATTCGTCACATGAGGACTTCAGGGACAACCACAAGAAGTCTTAAATAAAACAATCATAAGAAGATTCAGGAACAATTACACGAAGACCAGTTCAGATGCAATCACTGGAAGATTTCAGTGGCAGCCATACCAACGACTTCATCTGTATTCATCAGAAGACTTGAGGTAAGAGAAGATAGTACAGCGCTTTGAATGTATAGTCGATTGTCCAATCTGTTTTGAGTGCGTCAGAGTGTAGCTACGTTTAGATAGAATTTGATCAGCGCACTTTCATAGCGATCGAAGGTTCTGAGTACGCCCAACGCTAACTGTTCGTTGGCCTTCCATGCAGTCACGCAGGAAATAAAAATCAAATAACATCAGGTGTGTGTGTGCGTGCGTGCGTGCGTGCGTGCGTGCGTGTGTGCGTGCGTGTGTGGCGTGTGTGTGTGTGTGTGTGTGTGTGTGTGTGTGTGTGTGTGTGTGCGCGCGCGCGTGTGTGTGTGTGTGTGTGTGTGTGTGTGTGTGTGTGTGTGTGTGTGTGTGTGTGTGTGTGTTCTGTGTGTCTGTCTGTCTGTGCGAAGGGGCGGGGGGGGGGGGGAGAGAGGGGGGTTGCTGGTGTTACCGTAAAGGGTTCTGCGCTCCCAGGGTTAATGCGAAAGATGCGGCGCCATATGAATCATCTTTATCATGACGATTACCAGGTACTAAGCAAACCGTCACGGTCTGGCGGTTAACGTTACAGGTCGATACCCTTGAAACTCGAAGGGAAAAACACAGGACGCAGGTGATGTTCAAAAACACTCACCCACGTGAGTGTGAGTGTGTGTGTGTGTGTGTGTGTGTGTGTGTGTGTGTGTGTGTGTGTGTGTGTGTGTGTGTGTGTGTGTGTGTGTGTGTGGTGTGTGTGTGTGTGTGTGTGTGTGTGTGTGTGTGTGTGTGTGTGTGTGTGTGTGTGTGTGTGTGTGTGTGTGTGTGTGTGTGTTCTGCCAAGCAGGGTTATTGCAAAGTAAGACCGGTGGTGATCTCCGTGGCAGCCATACAAGGCTCAGGCCTCTCTCTCTCTCTCTCTCTCTCACTCTCTCCGTCTCTCTCTCTCTCTCTCTCACTCTCTCTCTCTCTCTCTCTCTCTCTCTCTCTCTCTCTCTCTCTCTTCCCCCCTCCCCTCGCTCTCCCTACTCTCTCTTTCAACTCCTAATCAGTTCTTCCTCTGGCAAGCCGTTGTTTGTGGTTCTAAAAAACGTATCCTCTTTGTTTTCTGGCTAACGATGATGTCCTAATTAGAAGCAGCAGGTCGATATTTAAAGTTTCACAATATAATCCATAACAGCAGCTCCTTCGGTGCAAAACTTTAAAGGTAACGAGTAGCCTGCAGTCATTCTTTTGCTTTCTAGCCCCCATGGCAAAAAGCTCAATAAAACCTTAAAACCTTGAAGCAAAGCGCAATTCTAAAATGGTCCTTGAACTGCTTTTTGTAGTATAGTTTTAATCATTTCTGCGAGTTGATTCTTGCAGCCCTTATTTGCTAAATATATCCATACGTCCTCTGCAAAGGAGCCGAAAAAAGACTGATTTTCAGCACGCCAGAAGGCAATGCAGTTTCCGACTCGAAGAAAACCAGGCCCTGATTAGCTATTGTTGAATGCAAATGTCATGCAAATCTTGGCAAGAAAGGTAACTCGATTTGCTACTGCCACAAATTGAATTATTTTTTCCTGGCTGGAAGCACGTGGGTGTTCAATATTTGCTGTGCGGAGGGGGGAGAAGACAAAAAAGTGCGGGCTTTCCGTTTCTCTCTCCAAAGGCAAGTATTACCCACACAGTCAATGTCTAAATAATAAGCTGACGAAGTTTTGCTGATGTAGTAATGTTTAGGGAGGGTGTGTGTGTGTGAGGGGTGGGGGGGTGGTGGGTGGGGGGGCGCTGGCGACAATGCTGATGCTGTGAAGCATTTGAGGAAAGCAGTTCCGCTCCAAATGTGTGTGTGTGTGTGTGTGTGTGTGTGTGTGTGTGTGTGTGTGTGTGTGTGTGTGTGTGTGTGTGTGTGTGTTGTTGTGTGTGTGTGTGTGTGTGTGTGTGTGTGTGTGTGTGTGTGCGTGCATGAGTGCGTGCGTGCGTCTGTGTGTGTGTGGTACCCGGATTTAGCGAGGGGAAGAAAAGAAAAACGCTTCTAAAAATGTTCCCGCTAACCAGCGCAGCTGGGATGTGAACAGAAACTGCAAGCTTCAATTAAATTATATGACCCGTGCAAGATTCTGCAGCCCGCCTCTTCACGTAAAAAAAGACAGAAAGAATCTCTCTCTCTCTCTCTCTCTCTCTCTCTCTCTCTCTCTCTCTCTCTCTCTCTCTCTCTCTCTCTCTCTCTAGTCCGAAAGCCCTGTCAAAGCAGCAAGCAAACAAACAAAAACAAAACAAAATGTTTATTACTTTACCACGTGCATTGAGTTTAATTTGGCTGATGGTATAAGATTAGAGGCAATACCCCCCCCCCCCCCCCTGCCACACACACACACCACCCCCACCACCCCGGCCCCCAACACACACACGGCCCAAAACTAAAAATGATGATTATTATTATTATCAATAACCGGAAACATTCCCGGCCGTGGGTGGCTTTAATCGCCTCCGTCTCTGAAGAACTGCAGGACGGTTTCTCCGCAGCGGCTGAACTCTCGGCAGAAATGCCAAAGGCCGATCCGGTTTAGGAATTGAATGTGAGAAGAAAATGTCAAAGGCCGATCCGGTTTAGGAACTGAATGTGAGAAGAAGAAGAAGAAGAAGAAGAAGAAGAAGAAGAAGAAGAAGAAGAAGAAGAAGAAGAAGAAGAAGAAGAAGAAGAAAAGAGCGCGAAAGAATAAGAAAGAAGAAGAAAGAAAGAAATCCGCGTCAGTAGTATGGATCTGGCGACGTAATCGGGGACATGAGGTCCGGGCGAGTGTCGACTGTGTTCGACGGACGCCCACGATCCATGATCGCTGTCCGATCATAATTAGGACTGTGACGCCCCTGGCGCCCGGCCCAAATGGCGAGACGGCCGATGGCAGCTAGGCCTCTCATATCGGGTTCTGAGCCCCGACCTCTCGCCCCAAAAATCCCCGACCCGCACCATTGTGGAAACCCCGCGCAGTTTAGAGGTGTGGAGGCCAGAGGCCGTCGGCAGTAGAGGCCGGGGTGAGGGGCCCGGGAAAGGCCTGTCAGAGACATGAGAGGCCAGAGGCCTGTCAGAGACAGTGAAAGGGCCTGTCAGAGACGGTGAGATGCCAGAGGCCTGTCAGAGACGGTGAGAGGCCAGAGGTCTGTCAGAGACAGTGAAAGGGCCTGTCAGAGACGGTGGGGAAGGCCGCGTCCTGTAGAGAAAAGTGAGAGGCCAGAGGCCTGTCAGAGATAGTGAGATGCCACAGGCCTGTCAGAGACGGTGGAGGCCAGAGGTCTCTCAGAGACAGTGAGAGGCCAGAGGCCAGTCAGAGACGGTGAGGAACTGGCCGCGTCACAGATAGAGACAATGAGAGGCCAGAGGCCTGTCAGAGACAGTGAGAGGCCAGAGGACTGTCAGAGACGGTGAGAGGCCAGAGGCCTGTCAAAGACAGTGAGAGGCCAGAGACCTGTCAGAGACAGTGAGAGGCCAGAGGCCTGTCAGAGACAGTGAGAGGTCAGAGGCCTGTCAGAGACGGTGAGGAGCTGGCCGTGTCGCTGATACAGTGAGAGGCCAGAGGCCTGTCAGAGACCGTGAGAGGCCAGAGGCCTGTGAGAGACCGTGAGAGGCCAGGGGCCTGTCAGAGACCGTGAGAGGCCAGGGGCCTGTCAGAGACAATCAGATGCCAGGGGCCTATCAGAGACAGTGAGAGGCCAGAGGCTCAACGGTGTGAATCATTACTGTACGGAAATGTCCACAAATTAAAGCAGAGAGAGGCGAGCCGGAGGGGATGGAACCGAGGTCCTTCTGCTTACCAGCCTGGCGCCTTACAGCTGGGCCAAAGCGGCTCACTGCTGCTTCTCGGATGACTGGGGGTGCTGCATCAAAGCCCGTCTGTTTTAAAATAGACGGGCTTTGTGCTGCATTTAGGTACCGATATTGTTGACCGCTTTTGTATAGCGCTGTTCTCCGCTCTCGAGCAGACTCACTGCGCTCTTTTCGCATGTGATTCTAGCGCGTTTTGAACATCCACCGACGTGATGAACGTACAGCGCTCTTTGGTGGTTACATGGTCGGTGCCACGTGAAACTGCTGCCGTCTCGGCGCCTTCTATGTAGGCCTACACCATACAACAATTCACCATGTCACGCCACTTAACGCAAAGCCGCATACGCATGATGCATGCGTGTTTAGCTGTAGCCTGCTACCTGCACGTTTGGCATAATGACCGGGATCTTTTACGTGCTACTGCGGTAAACGGGAGTGGAACGGATACCGACATAAAAATCAACTCAGAAAGTTGACCTTGGAGAAGACAATTCGCCCGATGCTCTTGCCGGGACTCGAACCCGCGTCCTTTCGATCACGAGTTCGTCGCTCTAACCACTGATGTCTAGGAAAGCGGCTGCACGCGCATAAATCTCATCCAGTTCTAGTGATCGACGGGAAACGTCCACAATACGAAACCGGTCGTCCCGTCTTTCAGCACAAACGTTTCCCGAAAGAAAAAGAAAAAATCACAAAAATGTACCGAAAGAAGTAAAACGTCCACAGATACGACCGTTGATTCCGTCTTTTAGCACAAAACGTTACCTAAAGAAGGAAGCATCCACAGCAAACGATTGATCGTTCTATCTCTTTGCCTAAAACTGTACTCACGACGACTGCGTAATGGATGCTGGACATCTCCGATTAAAAACAACGAGGTTATCAGAACCACATCAATATTTTTAAAATCTCTGCACGGATTGAAGAGTTCAGCAGCTGAAACAGCATCCAGGAATAATTCCAAGCAAAATCTCAATCTCTGTCTGTTTGTCTGTCTGTCTGTCTGTCTGTCTGTCTGTCTGTCTGTCTGTCTGTCTGTCTGTCTGTCTGTCTGTCTCTCTCTCTCTCTCTCTCTCTCTCTCTCTCTCTCTCTCTCTCTCTCTCTCTCTCTCTCTCTCTCTCTTCTTTTTAATTATTTGTTTTCCTTTGATTTTTCCTCTGTTTGTGTAATCAATCCCCTAGAGACCCTAACAATGATAGTTACGCAAAACAAATGTTGCAGTCCTCATCACGCACAGATCGGGCAGCTGTCCTGGAGGCAAGTCAGCGGCGCCAGAGCGGCGCTATATCCAGCCCTGTTAATTAACCCGGACACGGGAATCGGCTTTTGTCTAAAAGGAAACCTCTACAGAATGCTGCTGACAGAGCATTCTCGAAAGAGCTCACTTAAAACTGGTAATGAAGCAGACCCAGTTTTTGAATTAGGAACAGGCAAACGACTAGAGCAGGTATGCGCGAAACGGAAACAGTTGCGCGTACTATGCGTGTGTGTGTGTGTGTGTGTGTGTGTGTGTGTGTGTGTGTGTGTGTGTGTGTGTGTGTGTGTGTGTGTGTGTGTGTGTGTGTGTGTGTGTGTGTGTCGTGTGCGTGTGTGCGCGTCTGTGTGTGTGTGTGCGTGCGTCTGTGTGTGTGTGTGTGTGTCTGTCTGTCTGTCTGTCTGTCTGTGCGTGCGTGCGTCTGTGTGTGTGCGTGTGTATGTGTATGCGTGCGTGCGTGCGTGCGTGCGTGCGTGCGTGTGTGTGTGTGTGTGTTCCGTAATCATTCCTCTTCAACAAACCGCTGGTGTGATGTTTCAATTCCCCGTCAACGGCTCATTCCTCAACAAAAAAGCCGAGGTTTTGATGGAGTCAATTCACAACCAGACAGTACCTGTCCTGTTCCATCACAGGGAATTATTGGAAAAGGCGCCCCGGCTCTTGCTCTCTCTCTCTCTATTGTTACGAAGCAGGCAAAAAGGTACAGACTTCAGCTGCTGCCTTCGCCGGCGGAGCGGCAGGAAGAGCGAATGAGCTGAAAAGTGATGACCTGGAGAAAAACAATTACACACGCTGTCTCGTTTCGTCAGGACAGTCTAGCGCCTAATGCGGCGAGACGAGGCAATCGGCAGCCAATCAAAACCATCATCAATCATTTCCGATTGTTCTGTGAGGTCGATTTGGGCGGCAACTTTGTCTCCCCTCTTACGCCCCCCCCCCCCCCCCCCCCCCCCCCCCCCCCACCCCCACCCCCTCCCCCCACGCCCCTTTCCCACCTCCGCCCACGACCCCTTCCCGCTTCTCCCTATACCTTCCTTCCACTTGTTCTAAGCTCATGTGAGCCGGTTTGGCCTAGCGGTAAGGCGGTAGGCTGGTAAACAGAACGACCTCGGTTCGAATCTGCTTCGGTTCTCCTTTCTCTTCAAAAGTTGTGGTTTGTTGACACTATCTTGTGACTTTGTCTCTCACAATTAATGAAACATTAAAATGGTTCTCATCGCTGCCCATCTTAATGCAGGTCATTCTGGTGGTGACAGTGTAGCGATAGGTATATACTCTCCCTCTTCCCCCACCTCCATACCCCCTTCCCCCATTCTCCCCGTCCCTAATAAGCCTTCTGGTTTCTGTGGACGTTAAGCACCATGTTTACTTACTTACTAAGCTCGTACACGTGGAAGTATGACTCAAGCACCTCACGTAGCGGCACGTCTCTTTCTTTTCTGCCTTGTTGCGTTGAGGGCCCGTGCAATTGCCGTTGTAGTTGTTGTGGTCTGTTGTTGCAGCTGTCGTTGCTGTGCTGCTTCTTTTTTTTCTCTCTTTTTTTCTTTTTTTTCTTCTTCTTCTTCTTCTTCTTTTTTTGTTTTTGTTTTTTGTCTACGCGTCACTCGAGTTGTGCCAGAGGAGGTGAATGGGGTGTGAAATACGATGCAGTCATATACAAACACACACACACACACACACACACACACACACACACACACACACACACACACACACGCACGCACGCACGCACGCACGCCACGCACGCACGCACGCACGCACGCACGCACGCACGCACGCATGCACACACACACACACACACACAACACACACACACACACAACATACACACACACACACACACACACACACACACACACACACACACACACACACACACACACACACACACACACACACACACACTCACACGTATGTATGTATGTATGTATGTATATGTCCGTGTATATATATATATATGTTGTGTGTGTGTGTGTGTGCGTGCGTGCGTGCGTGCGTGCGTGCGTGCGTGCGTGCGTGCGTACGTACGTGCGTGCGTGCGTGTGTGTGTATGAGTGTGTGTGTGTGTGTGTGTGTGTGCAGACAGACACAGACGGAGACAAAGAGAGCCAGACAGACACGGGCACACAGAAACAGAGAGAGAAAGATTGACTGATTGATTGATGATTGCTTATATAGCGATATTCTCCGCTCTCTTGAGCAGACTCACTGCGCTCGCATGTGATTTTACACGAGTGACTAGCTTTTTATAGCGCGTTTATTGAATATCCACCGAAGTGGTGTGCTTAAGTGCTGGTGTGGCTGGTGCCACATGAAACTGCTGCCGTCTCGGCGCAAGTTCTGTGTACACCATACAACCATGCTCCACGTCTCTTCATGCAAAGCCACATACCTAAGGTGTATGCGTGTTTTAGCTGTAACTTGCCACATGCACTTTTGGCAGAATGACCGGGATCTTTTACGTGCTACTGCGGTAACACGGGGGTGGAACGGATACCGGAATACCATGGAGAAGAAAATTGTCCCGCCGCTCCTGCAGGGATTCGAACTCGCGACCTTTCAATCACGAGTCCGGCGCTCTAACCACTGAGCTATCCCCGCCCTCAAGAGAAAGGCTGAGAAAGAAAGACAGGCAGACAGAGAGAGACAGACACAGACGCAGACAAACAGAAACAGAGAGAGACAGACAAACAGAAACAGAGAGAGACAGAAACACAGAGTGAGATATACACACGCTCACAGACAGACACAGACACACAGAAACGAGAGAGAGAGAGAGAGAGAGAGAGAGAGAGACTAGTGAGTGTGTGTGTGTGTGTGTGTGTGTGTGTGTGTGTGTGTGTGTGTGTGTGTGTGTGTGTGTGTGTGTGTGTGGTGTGTGTGTGTGTGTGGTGTGTTGATGTGTGTGTGTGTGTGTGTGTGTGGTGTGTGTGTGTGTGTGTGTGTGTGTGTGTGTGTGTGTGTGTGTGTGTGTGTGTATGTGTGTGTGTGTGTGTGTGTGTGTGTGTGTGTGTGTGTGTTGTGTGTGTGTGTGTGTGTGTGTGTGTGTGTGTGTGTGTGTGTGTGTATAAATGTGTGTGTGTGTGTGTGTGTGTGTTGTGTGTGTGTGTGTGTGTGTGTGTGTGTGTGTGTGTGTGTGTGTGTGTGTGTGTGTGTGCAGAACTCACGTTTCTGTCCGGAGGGTCAATGAACTCGATGGTGGATTCCTCGCCGTCCAACAGCACCGTCACTGTCATGTGATGCGTCTCGTCTGCAACACGACAAGTAGGCCCATCAGTCAATCAATCAATCAGTCAATCAATCAATCAGTCAATCAAGCAATCAGTCAAGCAAGCAAGCAATCCATCAAGCAATATACCAATGTATCTATCGGTCAGTATATCACCAATCAACATACCAATAAGCCCGTTAATAAGCTTCCTATCTATTTACCAGTTAAACGATCAGTCCACCAAGGCGTGAAACCAAACCTCCAAGTTCCCTCACGCACACAAGCACTGCTACTGTGGTTTATGCAGAGATGTCGCCCCTGACCCCTCCTCCAGCCCCTCTCCACGAAGTTGGTGAATTCATGATGTCTCCACCGCTGGAGAATCGGCAATCGCTGCCCACTTTAATCTAGGTCATCTTGACAAGGACATTGCAACGTACGTACAGACACATTCTCCCCAGTCACAGGCATATGCTTACTGCTCAACCACAAGCACTCTCTCTGTATCAGCACAGGCATACTCTCTCCCCAGTCACAGGCATACTCTCTGTCTCAGCACAGGTACACTCTCTCCCCAAATCACAGGCACACTCTCTGTCTCAGCACAGGTACATTCTCTCCCCAATCACAGGCACACTCTCTGTCTCAGCACAGGTACACTCTCTCCCCAATCACAGGCACACTCTCTGTTTCAGCACAGGTACATTGTCTCTCCGGTCACAGGAACACTCACTCCCCAATCACAGATGCACTCTCTGTGTCGAATTACAAGCACAGGCACACTCTCTGTCTTATCACAGGCATACTCTCTCCCAAATCACAGGCACACTGTCTTAGCACATGCATACTCGCTCCCCAATCACATGCACACTCTTTCCCCAATCACAGGCACACTCTCTCCCCAATCACAGGCACACCCTCTCCCCAATCACAGGCACACCCTCTCCCCAATCACAGGCATACTCTCTCCCCAAACACAGGCACACTCTCTTCCCAATCACAGGCACACTCTCTCCCCAATCATAGGCACACTCTCTCCCAATCACAGGCACACTCTCTCTCCAATCATAGGCACACTCCCTTCCAACCACAGGCACACTCTCTCCCCCGCAACCACAGGCATACTCTTTCCCGAATCACAGGCACACTCTCTCCCGAATCACAGGCACACTCTCTCCCCAACCACAGGCGCACTTTCTCCACAGTCACAGGCACGCTCTCTCCACAATCACAGGCACACTCTCTCCACAATCACAGGCACACTCTCTCCGAATCACAGGCACACTCTCTCCCCAACCACAGGCGCACTTTCTCCACAGTCACAGGCACGCTCTCTCCACAATCACAGGCACACTCTCTCCACAATCACAGGCACACTCTCTCCACAATCACAGGCACACTCTCTCCCCTACCACAGGCACACTCTCTCCCCAAACACAGGCACACTCCCTCCCAAACACATGCACACTCTCTCCTCAATCACAGGTGCACTCCCTCCCCAGTCACAGGCACACTCTCTCCCCAGTCACAGGCACACTCTCTCCCCAATCACAGGCACACTCTCTCCCCAATCACAGGCACACTCTCTCCCCAATTACAGGCACACTCTCCTGAGTCTCATTCTGCCACCTGCGGAACCTCTCCGTGCAAAATGTGGCGTTAAATAGCTAGTTCAGCTAACACATGGGGAAGTTCAAAATGAATAGTAGGTCCACACGTGTAACATGTTGCTAACTCTGACTGACTCGTGCTCTCAGCCTTCGTTCAGCTTCCCGTTGTGTTAATTCTCCCTTCCACTCCCTACCAGATAAGCAGGAAAGGGAGATCATAACGATAACACAGCTAGCTAGCTCCTATCGAGAATGAAGCCACTTAAGATGCTCTCGTTGTAAATTCACAAGAGATGCCTGTCCGCCTGGCGTGACCTACCCAAAGAAAAGATTTAAAAACCAGAAACTTCAAGACGATGTCCCGTGAGAACGTGCACGTTTTCACGGCCGGATGGACTGACCCCCCCCCAACATACACACACACACACACACACACACACACACACACACACACACACACACACACACACACACACACACACACACACACACACACACACACACACACGCGGGCGCACACGCACACCTTACCCACCACTTCATTATTATTGGCATATCTATAAAGTCATCACACTGATTTACCAGCAACCTTTTAAAACAAAGCGCAACAAGTACAAACTGTCTAATTTCCTGTCGTTCGGCTTATCCAAACGTTTGTATGAGTCAGGTGCGCCTGCGCCTGCGTCATTTCCGACAAGCATCGTGTCAAGATGCCAGTCTCGCGGTAAATAATCAGATTTGCGGTGAATAGGCGCCCCCTCACACCCCCCCACACACACACAAAAGAAGAAGAAAGAAAAAAAGAAGAAAAGACCAGAAAAAAGAGGAAGAAAAAAAGACCCGAGAGCAACCCAGCGCCCCGTAGTTTGAGATATATAACTGCTGTTGGGGAGAGAAAGAAAAATGCGGACTCTGGGTTACGGGTTATAGGTTTCTACTGCTAGTGATAATTAAGACAAAGGTGGAACAGAAATGTCGGAATGTGCGCGTTTTGCCAAAGAACGTTTATAGGTTTTAAAGTGGCCAAAGTGGGAACTAAGTCTCAGTTGTTTTGGTGCCAAGCCAGTCAGACTGAGAAGGCGGAGGGCAATTAAATGAGATACTTTGAGAAATAGTCTTCTAAAAGCGATGAACAAGTACAATCAATGCAGATTTCTAAAACAAGTCTTTTAAGGGATCTCTCTCTCTCTCTCTCTCTCTCTCTCTCTCTCTCTCTCTCTCTCTCTCTCTCTCTCTCTCTCTCTCTCTCTCTCTCTCTCTCTCTCTCTCACGCACACACTAACACACACACACACACACACACACACACACACGCATGCACGCATGCACGCACGCACGCACGCACTCACGCACGCACGCACGCACGCACGCACGCACGCACACACACACACACACACACACACACACATAAAAGCGCGCGCGCACACACATACACACACACGCACACAAGCACACGCACGCACCTCGCTACCCCCTGTGTGCACTACCCCCTTACATCAGTCTGCCTGCCTGTGTCTCTTTCCGGTAAAATGGAGAAGTGGAATCCAAATATTTCTCTGAGTACTTCGACGTTATCAGTTTAGTGAATCATTTTTAATTTTTTTAAATAAAAATTATGCTAATTTGCTGGAAAATTAGGGGTTGGATGATAGGGAATCTGGCACCTAAACGTGCAAGTCACATATTTGAAATGCAAGACGTACACACACACACACACACACACACACACACACACACACACACACACACACACACACACACACACACACACACACACACACACACACACACACACACACTAACTCAAGACAGATAACCCGCAAAAGAAGAAAAGGGAGTTAACAGCGTCCGATTGACGTCACACGTGTAATTAGGGACACAGCAACTAGGACGTGAGTTGCCTGCGGTATAAGGACCAGCCGGCGTGCGCGAAGGTTATACAAGGTCAGCAGCAACAACAACAAATCCACCAAAACGCAATGACCTAGACAAACAAACAAAACCATTTTACGTGCGCAAACCAACCTAAATATTGGCATATCATCCGCGCACATTTCAAACTTGGCACATGCGTACCTGGAATTAAAGGAATTCGAAACAGCACCCCACCATTTGATGAAGAGACAGAGACTGAGACAGAGGCACAGAGAGAGAGAGAAGAAGAGAGAGAGAGAGAGAGAGAGAGAGAGAGAAGACAGAGAGAGACAGACAGAGAGAGACAGAGAGAGACAGAGAGAGACAGAGAGAGAACTCTAAAACTTTATTTTACATGGATTGTAGTTTAGGTTCAGTCAAAAACCTGCCTAGCATCTAGTCCTTGCTAAGCTACTGACGAGGAGAGAGAGAGAGAGAGAGAGAGAGAGAGAGAGAGAGAGAGAGAGAGAGAGAGAGAGAGGGTATAATTATATACATAGTCTATATACATGCAAAGTCGTTCCGGAGCAGCGTGTTCTCTCTCTCTCTCTCTCTCTCTCTCTCTCTCTCTCTCTCTCTCTCTCTCTCTCTCTCTCCTCTCTCTCCAAATCCGCATATAGTGCGCGCGCGCGCACACACACACACAAATGGAGAAAATGTGCCCTAGCTATGATCGATGAGTTTCTCTCGAACGCCCTATAATATAAGGTACGAAGAGTTCGTCGACCTGAGAAGTGAAGGTAATGCGGTCGGTGGGACCTTTTGAGAAACGACGTCACGGTTCCCCGCTGTGACGGCGTCCTGAATAAGTCACGGTAACAAATTAATCCCAAGTCACTGCGGTCCGTCAACAGCAGAGAACCCCCTCATCCCCGAGAGGCTCCGTCAGTTATGACAGCAGACATTTCCGCATCTTCGCTCTTTAGGCACGTGAAACAAAGAAAATAAACAGCGCAAGAACAGAAGCAGAGCTGTGAGGATATTGCCCTGCAGATCGCATGTTACACCCCCCCCCCCAAACCCTCCCCCGCCCTCCCCTTCCCCATCGACCCTCCACCTCCCTCTTTAAAAAACAACAAAAAACTAACAAAACAATTAACAAAAACAAACGTTTCCGTTCTCTGCGTGAAACACCTATGCATGCACTCGACTCTATCAAAGCAAACGTAAGAAGTCATCTGTTCCCACAACGGAGGGTTCCGAGCTCAGCCCAACAATGAGCACTTCAGCCAATCAGAACATTCCGCGCGAAAAACCCGAAAATTGGCCGCTATGTTTTCCTAACAAACTAAAGCGTCGGAACGGAGCGGAAGACGCTCAATTGAAGAAACCTCATAATGGGCTCCAAACGGAAATGGAGTGGTATGTTCGGAATATTCTGTTGTCTCGCCACCCATTTCCTCTCTCTCTCTCCCTCTCTCTCTCTCTCTCTCTCTCTCTCTCTCTCTCTCTCTCTTCTCTCTCTCTCTCTCTCTCTCTCTCTCTCTCTCTCTCTCTCTCTCTCTCTCTCTCTCTCTCAAGGTACGTACCTATATAACTTACATTGTACGGCTGATGAGACTGACTGAACATAATTTAAGTAAATGTCATTTATAATTACTTACACTTCGACTCGTATTTCGTGAGTAGTGTTCGCTAACGCACAATCTACGAATGGAACGTCACCAAGGCAACTGCTTCGCACTTGCTGAGTACTGTTTGCTAACGCACAGTGTATAAATGGAACGTGGCCAAGACGACTGAGTGACTGACGAACAAACATCCTTGTGTCCTTGTGAAAGACTACGTAACGTATAACGGGCACGCGCGTTAACTGCAGAATGAGAGAGGTATGAGCCGCAATCAGCGGAAGAGAATTAGTCGTTTGAATGCTGACTCGGACTCCAATCAGAGACAGCCGTTAATGGTTCTGACTCTGGAAGCTCAGCGGGGGGGGGGGTGGCTAATTAATACCTGCGCCCGCGACACCTGCCACAGGGAGTGTGTCGCAGTGGTGGTCTCTTCTGCGGTCAACGCTGGGCTTTAACAAGATACCGCCACTGTTTGTATCATCATCATCATCATCATCATCATTATTACCCGACGAGTAGGCTATACTCAAGCTCGAAAGATAAGCAACGTTTTACAACGATGCACAGATGTTGAAACCTCAGTAAACCAGAACAGCTGTAGAGAAATGTACTCACCTATACGACGACACATAAAAAAACAATTAAAAACACCCGCGTTTTCGACACATAATCTTCGTCTGGTGTAAGAAGACTATGTGTCGAAAGCGCTTGTGTTGTTAATTGTTTTTTTATGTGTCGTCGTATAGGTGAGTACATTTCTCTAGGCGGCTGTTCTATTTTG
Source organism: Alviniconcha marisindica (assembly GCA_018857735.1). Classification (NCBI taxonomy): domain Eukaryota; kingdom Metazoa; phylum Mollusca; class Gastropoda; family Provannidae; genus Alviniconcha; species Alviniconcha marisindica. The sequence goes on along the minus strand of JABMCL010003594.1, from coordinate 417,527 downwards.
TCAACCTCACCAGCAGTTGTTCACTCATTCTTCAGTAAACTACTTCCACAAAAACCTCTGCAGGTGGAAGCTAGGCCAATTCTTTGCTAGTTTACCTCCATTCACTCAGTTTCACACGTACTCTATACTGCGTGGAGGACACGTACGAAACGTGTCCGATGTGTGTAAAAATGACCAGTCTTGCCTCCATTAAGTACAAGTGAAACAGTTTAGGTTCAGGAGTCATCAAACTGATGCCACCAGATGGCAAAGCCTTGGCTTAGCCCAACATGCAGTTGCTAGACTGATTTATTATTTATTAGCTCTTAATTTATTTTTAATTCTGTATATACTTCTACATTTAACTACTATGTACAGTTGCACTTTCGGGAGTGGGTGGGTGGGTAGGGGTTGTTTGTACTTTATTGTATGAATGTGTTTTGGTGCTTTTTACTTTGTGAGAGCTTATATGTATGCACTGTGTATGTATCTGGCACTGTGAACACGCAGGGTTTTGTGTGGACGTTTTTATGCGCCGTATAAATTTTCATTCATTCACTCATAGACAATTTCAGGTATCAGCTTGCAGTCAACAGGCTCTCTGCCAAGTCTACAGACAAACAGCTATAAAATATCAAAGATATCCATAAAAGTGATCGTCCACAACGTCAATCGTCAGTGATTTCACAAAATTAATCATTCTCGACTTCTTCCGGAAAACATGAAATGTATAATACACTCTTTATTTCTTACCGTTGCTTAACCTTTCGGCTTGAGCGCATGGTTCGAACGGTCTGGCCTGTGGCTCCGACGATGTCGCGTGTAATAATAACATAGTCGCTGCATACGCGTTCATTACAGGGAAATTACAGTAATTACAGGGACTGGCGACATGATTACTACCTGGGTCTGCCGAGACCAGGCGCCAAAGCGAGAGAAAACGACCGAGAGGCGCGCCAAGACTAACCAAATTAATATGTATGGCCGCATGGCGCTCTTGCTTCGGCTACGTTTTACAGAGTGGATCGGGAACGTTAGAGAGACAGCTATCAGAGAGGGAACAAGGGGTTCAACTGCTGTTATGTGTGTCCCTGCCACCCCCCCCCCCCCCCCCCTCCCCCGCTTCTTTTTTCTTGGAGTCAAAAAAAGCAATCAAAACTAGCAGGAAATGGGGAGAAAGTGGAGGGAAGGAGAAGAAAAGGAGGAAAGGAGTGTGGCGCTTTTCGAACACGAAAACGTGCTGGTTTCGAACCGGAAGTGACGCACCCCCGCCGCAGGAAGCCAGCGTAGACCGACGCAGTTCAGTGTTAGTTCTGAGCACTGTTTCCATGGTTACGTTAACGGTGAGCATGCAGCCGATCCGTTGCAGTCATGTTGCGAGCCAGCAGTTGTCCGCCACTGTGCTTATTTTTGTACATGCGCTGGACGTCTCAGTTCAAGAAACCTCACAATGGACTCCAAGAGGAAATGAAGCGGTAATGCTCGATATAGTCTGTTGTCTGCGCCCCCCCCCCCCCCCCCCCGCCCCCCCCCCCCCCCCCTCCACACACACACTCCATCTCTCTCTCTCTCCTCTCTCCTTCTCTCTCTCTCTCTCTCTCTCCCCTCTCTCTCTCTCTCTCTCTCTGCATTTTTCTTTCGTCCAGAGGTGACCCTGTGTGCTTCACGGGACCTCAAAGTCCAAGCCAGATTTCCATGTGTATCCCCGTCCCTAATAAGCCTTGTGGTTTCTGTGGACGTTAAGCATCATGTTTACTTACTTCATCTGTATGTGCGTGCGTGCGTGCGTGCGTGCATGTGTGTGTGTGTGTGTGTGTGCGTGCGTGCGTGTGTGTGTGTGTGTGTGTGTGTGTATGTGCGTGTGTGCTTGCGTGCGTGCGTGCGTGCGTGTGCGTGCGTGCGTGCGTGCGTGCGTGCGTGCGTGCGTGCGTGTATGTGTGTGTTTGGTTGGTTGGTTGAATTTCGTACTGGATTTTCTTCATCGTCGTTTGTTTGTGTGTGACTGTTGAGCAAAAGGTTCAGAATCGTCAAGCTGATCGGTCGGAAGCAGCCTGGCGCTGTGTCGTGAGAAATGTCACAGTTCAAAGAACGCTCACCACAAAAATACCACACACGTTAACCGAAGATCTAGTCAACAGTATAGAAGAATTAGAAGTCCCCCGACTTGTTCTGTTCAGTTCAGTGATGATTTACGTCCACAGAGAGACCATGAGGCCTATTACGGACGGGGAGGGGAGTCCAGGACGTCCATCTCGACTTTCACACAGCTTCTGCCTGAGCTCTGCCCCCACACTCCGAGCATCGCTTTCCGGCACCTTCCTCCAAACTCTGCCAGATTTAGTTACGCCACTGAAGGGGCACTCTTTACTTTCGCGCAGCTGTCCACCGACGCGGTCAGCGCCCTCCGAAAGGTTTGGGTACTGATCAAACTCCAAGCACTGGTTTACGACATCCTTCCTTCAGCCACTGCTGTATTACGCCATAGGGTCCAGAAAACTGTCAGCTAACGAGCAGTTTTGTGTTGGTGCTCAAGCAGTAGTAAGTCTGT
>JABMCL010003594.1:400000-407500 GCA_018857735.1 Alviniconcha marisindica | reverse complement strand
CGCTCAATGAAATCTTAAAAGGATTTTTTTAAATTTAATTCAAGAATAACCTATCCACAGAGGATGTTCTCCGAGCTGCTAACCACGACAACGCCTGGCGGCTGGGCGCTGTGCCACTTCCGGTTCCCACAATGCGCTTGCGTCCTCCATCGCCCGATCATCGTAGGAGACCCGGATGCAAGCAGCGCAAATTGAAACCTCGAAAACGTTTTTATGCTGTCCGTTAATAGCACCGTGCCAGCTTTCCTACAGACCTCGCTCCCGTTTTCTCTTAAAGCTGGAACGGGCGTGGAATCTCGGTCTGTCTTGGGCAGCAACCTTCCCCACTGCACCCCCCCCCCCCCCCCCCCCCCCCCCCCCCCCCCACTCCCCCGACCTCCGGTGGGGTGGGGTGTAGAGAACGAAGACTTGCCCTGGCAAAACTCTATAGTTTTAAATGGTGGGTTTCCCGGAAGAGGTCAAAAATAAATTCTACAAAAACTCAAGAAATAGAAACAGCGGGGAAGAAGCTATCTATAGGTCTTTTCCATGCTGAGCTGTAGATCTATGTATAGCCTACGCTAAGCTATGGGTTTGTGCTGGCGAAATAAGCACAACACGAATAGCTCTTCCGGAGATCGCTGCTCCTCCGGGAACCAATCAGAACATCCTAGATGTGACCACGTGCTTAAGTAGCGGTCGTTGTTTCCCGTCATCAGATCGGATCAGGGGCTGTATTTGCAAACGGACAGATCCCCCCCCCCCCCCCCCCCGACTTGTGTGTGTGTGGTGGTGTGTGTGTGGTGTACGGTATTTTCGTGCGTGTGTGTGTGTGTGTGTGTGTGTGTGTGTGTGTGTGTGTGTGTGTGTGTGTGTGTGTGTGTGTGTGTGTGTGTGTGTGTGTGTGTGTGTGTGTGTGTGTGTGTGTTGTTGTTGTTGTTGTTGTTGTTGTTGTTGTTGTGTTTTATTTTGTTTGATGTTGGGGGATCCGTCATGATATATCGGGTATATCCATATGCGTTCATCCCGTCTCTCGGTGGTTTAATTTCAGATCACTGTGTTTGCAACAGTTCAGTTCAATAACTCTTTATTCATCTCACAAGGGAAAATCCCATCAGACGAACTCATAAAAACAAAACGTAAACGACGATAATAAGAACAGCGGGAGCGGCGGGAGAATTTTCTTCTCCAGGGTCAACTTTCTGTGCTGACTCTTATTTCGGTATCCGTTCCACCACCGTGTTACTGCAGTAGCACGTAAAAGACCCCGGCCATTCTGCCAAAGTGCAGGTGGCAGGTTACAGCTAAACACGCATACACCTTACGTATGTGGCTTTGCATGAAGTGACATGGTGCATGGTTGTATGGTGTACACAGAACGCGCCGAGTTGGCAGCAGTTTCATGTGGCACCAGCCATGCCAGCGCTGTAAGTACACCACTTCGGCGGACATTCAAAAAACGCGGTTTTAAAAAGCTAGTCAATTATGTAGAATCACATGCCAGCGCAGTGAGTCTGCTCGAAAGCGGAGAATATCGCTATATAAAAGCGATCACTACTACTAATAAGAAGAAGAACAGACGAAAGTACAAACATACAGGTAAACAATTGCAGTGCTTGGGTGTGGAAAAATGTGCTGAATTCCTCTTCCTGTTAATTTCCAAATATAGAGGGGAGGGGGAGGGGGGGGGGGGGGTGGAGGGGGAAAGAAGGGGAGGGGCGGGGGTAATCTGGTTGAGCAGTTCCACGTAGAAATTGTAACGTCATGACCACAACAACGTGTCATGCTTGTAACAAGTAGACCAGTTGTCGTGGTCGTGACGTTGCAATTTATATCGCGTGACGAGACACGAACGTCTGGGACGACGTCGGGGGACGACGTCGGATGTCGTCAGCCGGGGACGACGTAGCGACCCGAAGGGGTCGTCGGCTTTATCAACCTGACATTTACAGCTGCTTCCTGGCTGCGTCATTGAAATTTGATTACGTTTTTAACTCTTTTGGTTTCGTGCAGACATTCCCCCCTCCAGACCTCGGTCCCACGACCCACACCCCGGCTGTATTTATAAAAATAAAATAAAAATTATTTTATTTAACTTCTTCTCTCCCTCCTTCTTCTGCTTCCTACTACGTCTTTGCATCCCAGTCCCTTCTGCTGGAGCGTGCACGGAAAAGCTTATCAGTCACTTCCAGAAACAGCATCATCCATTTAGCGCTAGCACCATACTGACATTCTAGCTTTTATTATAATCTGCTGGTTGAGAAAAAATAAGACACAGTCTTATCCGACCTCTGTCCTCATTTCGTATTGTCTACACTGAGAGAGAGAGAGAGAGAGAGAGAGAGAGAGAGAGAGAGAGAGAGAGAGAGAGAGAGAGAGAGAGGAGAGAGAGAGAGAGAGAGAGAGAGAGAGAGAGAGAGAGAGAGAGAGAAGAAGAAGAAGAAGAAGAAGAAGAAAGGGGAGAGAAATGAGAAGAAGAAGAAGAAGAGGAGGAGGAAGAGGAAGAAGAAGAGGAGGAAGAAGAAGAGGAGGAGGAGGAAGAGGGGGAGGAGGAAGAGCTCCTGTCATTCAATAATTATTGGAGCAAAAGCGTTTTTTCAAGTGGGCTCTTGGTTAGTCATTCAGAGGCTGGACAGGAGTCTCAGACCTCTGCCAGGAAACTGGTTCCGAGTGGATCATAAATTTATGATATGTACATAACGAGTTAGTTCTTGGGTTTAAACACAGATACTGGGTATACAATGTCCAGTCAGCAATGAAGACCATATCACGACGGAACAATAGTCACCAAATCGCATTCTTTTAGAAGTAAGATTTGCGTACTGTGGATGTAACACATCGCTTTACTTTTAAAGAAAACTGAGTGGAGTGGAGATGAATGAAGCTGAATGACCCCAAAAACCAGTAATCGGGAAGATGCAGTTCTGGGAGTAGGCACTGCATGCAAAGCTATGTTCTGACGCACTCCAGGCTCAACAGGTGGAATATTTAACAGATCTGTATTGGATTCTCAGCAGAGAAAACCTCACTGCAAATAAAAAAGGAAATGTAGGAACATACGAAACTTTTTCTACTCCCCGGACCCCCCCCCCCCCTCCCCCATATCTCTCCCTCTCTCTCTCTCTCTCTCTCTCTCTCTCTCCTCTCTCTCTCTCTCTCTCTCTCTCTCTCTCTCTCTCTCTCTCTCTCTCTCTCTCTCTCTCGTGTCTTGTGTTTGTAGAATAGCAAGGACTGGCTGTTAGATAGGTCCAAATAGACCTAAAGCTACTATCCTTGAGTATTGAAGTTTTCGAGTTCGAGTTCTCTCTCTCTCTCTCTCTCGCTCTCTCTCTCTCCTCTTCTCTCTCTCTCTTCTCTCTCTCTCTCTCTCTCTCTCTCTCCTCGTCAGTAGCTTAGCAGGACTAGTGCTAGGCAGGTTTTTGACTGAACCTAAACTACAATCCATGTAAAATAAAGTTTTCGAGTTCTCTCTCTGTCTCTCTGTCTCTCTCTCTCTCTCTGTGCTTCTGCCTCTGTCTCTGTCTCTTCATCTCTCTCTCTCTCTCTCTCTCTCTTCTTTTTTCAGAACGCACACTACAATCCGGATAGTAAAACACTGGCTGCAAGCAATAATGCTGCTAAAAATATGCTCTGATCTTTTGTGGGAGCTTATAAATAATTCAACAAGGAAAGACGATTCCGTGTCCATAAATAGAGATTACACAATGGGATTTTTCGTGGATTACCTCCAAATAAGAAACATGAGCTGTGCCAACCTATGGCGCAACCAGCTAGTCTTTACGGGCATGCACAGCCAAAATGTACCTATTTGATTCTGCAGCTAACGTCTCCATCGACCACAAACTAAGCTCTCAGACTTCCTCTGTGTCATCGCTTGTTGGTGCATGATCGTTATCTGTCTAGAAGTGCTTGCCCTGAATATGTGCATTGTTTCATATTGTCTAATTAAAATCAGCATCCTTTTTTAACATCGACCACAAACTGTAAGCTCTCAGTCTTTCTCTGTTTCATCGCTTGTTGGTGCATGATCTTATCTGTCTAGATGTACTTGCACTGAAAATGTGCATTTGTTCATATTGTCTAATTAAAATCAGCATTCTTTTTAATCTTTTTTCGGTTTTGACAAAATTTACCTAACTTGTATTTCTTGTTTTGCGGCAAAACACGAGAAGGCTTTTTTGTTGTTGCAGTTGCAGCGAATTTATCACACGCAAGCGCATTGAACTCAGTCAAACATTGAATGAAATGCAAACTTCTGTCCAGCATCAAGGCTGACGTCAAACGGTTGCACGTCATGACCTTGTAAACTCAACTTGGCCAAAGCTAGATCAATATCCTGTTATCAAATAGGTAAACAACACCGATCCAGCCAATCACCAGTCACCAAATAGTGTGCTCCACCGTGATTTAGCCAATCACCTGTCATCAAAGCTTGATTCAGCCAATCGCCTTTCGCCAATGGCGTACACCACATGCGAAAATGATGGTGATTTTTCTTTTCCGCCGTAACCCACCCGAGATCAAGAAACTCAAAAAGGTTGTTTTAAAAAAAACTCCAAACACAAAAAGGTTCTTTCTTGTTTCAGATTATTAAAAAGAAAAAGAAAAAAAAAAGCAATGTGGAGTGTTAAAAAATGTATACATCTCTTCATCTGTCTCAAGTCTCTGTTTGCTACCCGTTTTTAAGTTGTGTGTAAATTTAAGTTTTGGATAGTTAGTATGCGTGTGCGGTGTGTGTGTGTGTGTGTGTGTGTGTGTGTGGTACATGTTCCCGTGCTGAGTGCCTCAACATTTTTACAATCTCCAAAACGTGTGAGATCTTGTATCGAAACAACATGACAGTGAGTCAGGCATGTACCGGTGGGTGAAAAGACAGATTCAAACTGGTGTTGTTGTTTGAGATCATTAAGTTAGTATTTTGTTAATTGTTGTATGAGTGGACGAACGGAGACTGGTGTGCGCATGTTAGTCAGTGTGTGTGTGTGTGTGTGTGTGTGTGTGTGTGTGTGTGTGTGTGTGTGTGTTGTTTGATAGCCGATAATGATAATTTAAGCTACAATAATTAAGGTTTTGTTTGCTGAAATGTATGTTAATGTAGTTTTTGTGATAAGATGTTTGTACAGCGCAGTGAGTTTAACTCTGGTTAAAGAACAGCCCTTTATAAGAATTATTTATTATTATTATTTGTTACAATAAAATACAATACAACTTTATTGCCAAGTGTCAATACAATTGCACTAAGAATGTTTCGTGGTGCCAAGTACACTCATCACACATTCATGCCAATCATAAAACTTCATTAAATTACAACAACAGCAAGCATCAAACATCCAGGTAAAAAGTAATTCATAAATAAGTAGGCCACATGAGAAATCCAGCTGACACCAAGCTGTGCATATCACATCAAAACTGCCTCCGAGATGTGTGTTGTTTTAATTTATCTCGCTTCAGTTGAGTCAGTGCATACTGTTTTGGGGGTTCCTGCATGGAAACTGTGATAGTTCTGCCGGTTGTAGTTGGGTAAAAATGTAAGCATTGAGATGTACTTCGTAAAGTAAGTAAACATGGTGCTTAACGTCCACAGAAACCGTACGGCTTATTAGGGACTGGGGGAAGGGGGGGGGGGGGGGGGAGAAGGGGAATTATATACTTATCGCTACACTGTCACCACCAGAATGACTTCTGCATTAAGATGGGCAGCGATGAGAGACATTTTAATGTTTCAGTAGGAAGTGATGGACAAAGGCACAAGACAGTGTCCACAAACCACAACCTTTTTGAAGAGAAAAGGACAGCCGAAGCGGTATCGAATCGAGGTCCTTCCGCTTACCAGCCTAACACTAGGTCAAACCGGCTCACTGTGCTTCGTACGTATGATCTATATAGGTCGCGTGTGCTGTTGGCTGCAGGTGTTCTGCAGGCCCGCAAAACTGTGATCCAGCGTTTTTGCCTGTGCTTTAGTGATCGGTGCTTTGAACTGGTGTAGAAGAATTTTGAACAATTATGTGATTCGTCCTGAGGTGACCCTGTGTGAGTGGGACGTTCAAATCCAAGAACTAACTTACTAAGTGACCATCTTAGACCCGCTGAGCCCCGTGTGCCCTAGCACCGGAAGCTTTGAACAGCTTACAGCCATAGCCAACGAAAGACGCTATACCCACGTTAATTTACGTGCAAATCACCACCACACAATCTGTGACTGAACAGCAGGCAACACCACAGTCATGCAAAATTATGCACGCGTTCAGGAGTTTCGTCCTGTCCTACGTTATATTAGGCCTCTCTCTCTCTCTCTCTCTCTCTCTCTCTCTCTCTCTCTCTTTTCCGTCACCTCTCTCTGCTGTCTTCTGCTCTCTCTGCTCTCCTCCCTTCCTCCTCTCTCCTCTCCTGCCTGCTCTCGCCTCTCTCTCTCGTGTCTCAGTGTCTCTGCCTCCTCCGTGCTCTCCTCTCTCTCTCTCTCTCTCTCTCTCTCTCTCTCTCTCTCTCTCTCTCTCTCTCTCTCTCTCTGATCGACTTCTTTCTGTGTTAGTTCTGTCGCTGTGCCTGCTGCCTCCCCTCCTCCTCCCTCCTCTCTCTCTCTCTCTCTCTCTCTCTCTCTCTCTCTCCCCCCCCCCCCCCACCCCCCCCCCCTTCCCTCCCCCCCCCCCCCCATCCCTCTCCTCTGCGAGGTCAAGTGGTCCGGATCTCGTCTACCGGTGGTTTCAGCTAGTCTTCCAGCAAACCTCAACGTCAACAAAAAAGGAGGAACGTTATCATCAAAGCGCAGCCAGGCCGCAACTGATCACGCCATTGGCATCACGGGATGACGTGGGCCAGGAGTTATCCCCCCTGCAAGCTGGGCCCTCGCTATAGGCTCGACTGTGACACTGCCAGCTTTGTGTAGTCTAGAACTGGAAGCGCTATCGCTCGGCAAGGAGGCGGGGTGGGGGCTATCATTGTGGGTTATCGTCGCTGTTTGTTATCGTTGGGTCATCGATTAACAGGAGTAGCTGGCCGGGCCACGTGCAGTTGAGGGGCTGCCCGCTGGTGGCTTGGTCTTGCTAGCTGCTATCACCTGCCTTTCTCGTTTGTTCTGCTGCCCAGCTGCGGATCCACTGAGATCACGCCGCTCAAGGTGGTTGGGAGGGGCGGGGGGGAGGGGGCGGCAGGGGAGAGAAGAGGCGGAGAAGAGGCGGGGGAGAAGGGAGGAGACTGACAAAGAGAGAGAAAGGCAGAGAGACTGGCTCAGAAACAGTTACACAGAGAGAGAGAGAGAGAGAGAGAGAGAGAGAGAGAGTGAGAGAGAGAGAGAGAGAGAGAGAGAGAGAGAGAGAGAGAGAGAGAGAGAGAGAGAGAGAGAGAGAGAGAGAAGAGAGAGGAGAGAGAGTGAGAGAGAGAGAGAGAGAGAGAGAGAGAGAGAGAGAGAGAGAGAGAGAAAGCGAGAGAAAGCTATCGACTGACTGATTGATGGACAAAGACATAGCGAGAGGTTTACTCGGAGGGGGAATGGGAAGAGGGGGGAGGGGGGGAAGAGGGGAGGGT
>JABMCL010003594.1:395000-397500 GCA_018857735.1 Alviniconcha marisindica | reverse complement strand
TGGTAAATTATTCCCGTTATGTCTTTGCTTGTACCGCAAGTCCGTTTTGTTACTTCGGTTACACCCAACGTTCTGTACACATTTCTTTGGTGAAATATTAATGTGCAGATTGCCCCGAGAACACTTTGCAATTTTTCAGATTGCTCCGAGAACACTTTACTTCCTTCCCCCCCCCCCCCCCCCCGACATACACACACACACACACACATACTTTCTCATCTTATCGTCATCGACTTCATTAAAAATTAAAGAATTATAATGGAGACTGTATTTATTTATTTATTGGATGTGTGTGTGTGTGTGTGTGTGTGTGTGTGTGTGTGTGTGTGTGTGTGTGTGTGTGTGTGTGTGTGTGTGTGTGTGTGTGTGATGATGATGATGATGAAGATGATGATGATGACGATGATGATGATTCATGATTCTAGCCGCTGCCGGCCCTAATAGGCACTGGCCGGAAGCACTCTGGGAGATTCCCAGTAAATTCAGTTTTTACCTTTGGGAGAGAAAAAGACGAAGGTTGGAGCTCACGCGGCCCTAGCCACGCCGCTGAGCTTTGCGTCAAGCTACGGAAACCGGTGGGATGGGGAAGGGCGATGTTGACACTGCCAGCCGCCACATCGTCGGTAACCTGGACCTTGCGCTTTCCCGGTCACCTGCAATCGATGAGACGACGGCGCAGGGCCCCTGTTGGGACGGTTAGCCTAGCCGTCAAAACGGGCAATAATCCGGACTTCTGTGCATTCCCGCTCGGATGCAAGGGCTGACTCGGGTAAGGGATATATGCTGATCGAGACTGCTAATTAGTGCCGCATCCGCCAGGATCGTCGCCATCAGGTCTGTAAGCTAGGCCTTGTGCTTTCACCAGCCAGCTAGCTGCCAGCGATACGAATGGGGAAGAACCATATTGTGGCGCTAATAAGCTTTCAAGGTGACAGTAATCCGAACCTTCCGCTTTATATTAGTCTTGATCAGCTTATCACCAAGGAGGGGAGGAGGGATGGGTGGGGTTTTTTTTTGGGGGGGGGAGTGCGGGGTGGGGGGGGGGGGTAGGATGGGGAGGAGAGGGGGAAGAGACTCAGTAGGGACGACGATGTTGAAACCGAAAGCCGCGGACAGATCGTCAATAATTTCCACCTGCTGATTTCCTGGCCTGTGGCGATCACGGAGTGGAAATGAGTACGTCGTCGATGCTTTCTGTCAGGTTGTCAGTGTATCTGTCTGGACCTTCAGCAGACCCGCATGCCTCGACCCTGGCGAACTGCAGCTACTGGGGATCAAGGAGCTGGCGGAGAGATCATCTTGACTGACATTGTTAGACGTCAGGATCGTCTGGGATCAAGACCTTCTGCAAGTCGTCGATGATCAGCTGCAATACCTCCAAAAGGGGAGTGGGGGGGGGGGCCGGGGGGGGTGGGGGGCAGGGGGGCGAGGGAGTCAGGAGTTGGAGCACACTCCCAGCATCGCTTTCCGGCACCTTCCTCCAAATTCTGCCAGATTTGGTTACGCCACTGAAGGGACACTCTTTATCTCCGCGCAGCTGTCCACCGACGCGGTCAGCTTCCTCCGAAAGGTTAGGGTACTAGTGAGACTGCGGAAGCAACATAGCGCCCATTGCAGTTTGTCCGTAATATGTCAACCCGGCATCCGAGGACATTAAGCCCCACATCATCTTCATCGTCATCAACATAGCGTTTTTAAAGTACCGTCTCGGTTCAAACGATTTTGCTTTTAAGTTTGTGCTGGCGTAAGCGACGTGGTCACTTATAAATGAAACGTCTGATGTAATCTGAGCTGTCTGTTACAAACTTACTGCCATTTGAGCATCATCGAAAAACTGTTCGTTGGCTGACAGTTTTCCGAGACCTATGGCGTCATCAGTTATGGCAGTGGTTGGAGGAAGGATGTCGTAAACCAGTGCTTGGAGTTCGGAGGCAGAGTACTATACTGGGAATGATGACGATGTTGACACTGTCAGCGGCCAAGTTGTGAATATTATGGCCGGGAGGGGGGGGGGGGGGGAGGTCAAGGAGGTGGAGTACTTACTATAACTATACTATAAATGATGACGATGTTGACACTGTCAGCGGCCAAGTTATCAATGTTATGGCCGTCGGAGAGGGGGGGGGGGGGACGGGGGGCGGGGGGTGAAGGAGGTGGAGTACTTACTATAACTATACTGGAAATGATGATGATGTTGACACTATCAGCGACCAAGTTGTGAATGTTATGGCCAGGTGGGGGTGGGGGGACGAGGGATGGTAGGGGGCAGGAGATGGAGTACTTACCATACTATAAATGATGACGATGTTGACACTGTCAGAGGCCAAGCTGTCAGTGTTATGGCCGGGGGGGGGGGAGGGTTGGGGGGGGGGTGTACACTCCCTAAGCAAGCAACAGCCAATCCTGTAACGCTGTCTCCCGTGCATGCACCCTCTCCTCTCTCTCTCTCTCTCTCTCTCTCTGTCTCTCTCTCTCTCTCTCTCTCTCTCTCTCTGTCTCT
>JABMCL010003594.1:377500-380000 GCA_018857735.1 Alviniconcha marisindica | reverse complement strand
CTCTCTCTCGTTTTTTTTTTTTTTTTTTTTTGTTTGTTGTTTGTTTGTTTTGTTTTGTTTTGTTGTTGTTGTTTTTGTTTTATAAACGATATGGGTGGGGGGGGGTGGGCGGGCGGGGGCGTGTGTTGTGATTGCATGCTGTGTTGTGTGTGTGTGTGTGTGTGTGTGTGTGTGTGTGTGTGTGGTGTGTGTGTGTGTGTGTGTTGTCTGTCTGTCTGTCTGTCTGTCTGTCTGTCTGTCTGTCTGTTTCATACATTACCCAAAGGCACATTTTTTTCTGTGTACATATGTGTATTTATGTGGTCGTCAGCAAACTGGAAAGAGCCGGAAAACGACAACTGATAAAACACTACTGATGCACTGACCCGAAAAGTCGAAGTCAGCAGCCATAATATGAAAAGAAAGAAACAACCAAACTGAACTCGCCTTTTCTATGTCAGTCTTAATTTTATTGTTCCTTTCTTCAATTTGCGCACAACTTATCAGTCACGTTCTTTTTACATTATACGGTGTATGTACGTACGTGCGTGCGTGCGAATGCTCTCGCGCGTGTGTGTGTGTGGGGGGGGGGGGGTTTTTTAGCATCCGCCTGAGGAGAAATGGATCATTTCCGGTTTTAAATTGATCATTTCCGGTTTTATTAACGCTCTCGCTCTCGCGGCTCTCCGGCCTCCCTCCCTCTTCGTTTTGACATTTCACAAATGATTATACGCTATTGCAGATCCATAATCACCCGACCGCCTTCCATCTATTATCGTCTGAATTTACTGTGAGGCTGTTTTTGGGCAAAAGCACTGGTCTGATTCTACCGTCAGTGTTCATTAGTTGAGCCGAAATATACACGCTACATTTGAAGGCTATTCCACTGTACGCCGGATGACCAGCTTTGCCTAACCGTCGTTTGCTAAGGTAGGAGAGGCGCTTCAAATAGTCTACGTGGGAGAAGTCTGATGTCAGCTGAAAATCATCAGTCATCTTAATAATAATATTAATAATAATAATAACAATAATAATCATTTTGTGTGTGTGTGTGTGTGTGTGTGTGTGTGTGGGTGTGTCGTGTGTGTGCGTGCGTGCGTGCGTGCGTGCGTGCGTGCGTGCGTGTGCCAGTGTGTGTTTCTCCGTACTGCTTATACGCGCCTTGGGCTCAAAAAGATTTTTTGTTTAAAAAAAATATATATATAGCAGGAACTGCTGTCGATTTTCCCCAGTCTTGTTCATTATTGTTCTACCCTATGGGTCTGCCCGGCTTTTGCCGCGCGTATGGGTCTGCCCGGCTTTTGCCGCGCGTATGGGTCTGCCCGGCTTTTGCCGCGCGTATGGGTCTGCCCGGCTTTTGCCGCGCTTATGGGTCTGCCCGGTTTTGCGGCTGCGCTCGGTGATCGCTGCTCGAAGCGTGATGGGAACAGTTCCCACGGGCGACTGACTGCATGCCTCTTTCGGTGGCGCGGCCTAGGCCGAGGCCGGGAATTAATTAAACACAGACTGGGGATGCTGGCAGCTATTCTTGGACAAACAGGGCCGCCAGCTATGCTTGCTTGCTTCAACAACTTGGCCCAGCTATTCCAGGTACGTCAGACCATAGAGCGCTGTGTGGTCAATCTCGGTGTAACACTAACAGACTGACGGTGATTTTTCAGTCTGGAACGCGAGACTGACTGACCGATTGACTGTCAGTGAGTGACCTCCGGCTGGCCCGGTTTAACCTGTAATTGCTAACCGAGTGCAGCTCCTGGGCCCTGGTCCATCAACCAGGTAACTCATTTAGGTATGTGTTTCAGTGCTATAAATGGTTCTGGTCCTGCTTACCTCCCTGAACTGGCTACATGTCTACACTCCGTCTCGTATACTGCGCTCTTCTTCTAACACCCGCATGCTGAAAACCCAGCAATACAAACGCAAGACTCATGGCTTTCGCACTTTCTCTTGCTTTGGATCCCACATTTGGAATTCACTCCCACAAGACCTTAGACACTGGGGGTGCTGGGGTGGGGGGTGTTTGTTTGGTTTGGTTTTTTGTTGTTGTTGTTTTTGGGGGGTTGTGGTTGTTGTTGTTTTTTGTTTTTGTTTTTTTTATAGTTTTTTGTTGTTGTTGTTGTTTTTATTTTCGCGCACGCCCTTCGGGTGTGCTCCGTGCGGCTTACCGTATGACTGAGAAAACTGATACAAGTTCATTGCCAAGTGTCAATGTAATTGCATAAGGAACGTTTTGTGGTGCCAAGTACATTCATCGCACAAGAGTCACGCCAATCATAAAACAACAAATCAAATTACAACAACAATGGCAAACATTGGGAGCAAAACGTCGTTGATTGTGTGTTGAATGGAACCACTGAGACGAATGCTTTTTCGATCTGTAACTCTTTTGTGATCGTCTGTTGAAGAAAGCTTTAAAAATCCCAAGCTTTGTTTTACGACCTTCGGAAAGGCTGCCTAACTTTTCAGCTTGAGTGCAGATTCGCCCGGCGGGGCAGGGTAAATTCGGCACACCTGTTCCAGG
>JABMCL010003594.1:357500-367500 GCA_018857735.1 Alviniconcha marisindica | reverse complement strand
AAGATGAGGGAAGGAAGAGGGGGGCGAGGAAGGGGGAGGGAGGGAAGGAGGGATGGGGGGCAAGGGGGAGGGAGGAAGGGGAGGAGGGGGCGGCGATGAAGAGGGGGAGGAGGGAAGGAAGCAGAGGAAGGGGAGGAGAAGGGGGCGAGGAAGAGGGGAGGGCGGGGGGAGGGGAGGGAGGAAGAGGGAGAGGAGGGAAGGAAGGGGAGGGGGGGGCGAGGAAGGGGGAAGGGGGGGGGGCAGGGGAAGGGGACTGAGAGGAGACGTTTTAAATGCCCAGTCAATAAAAAAATAAAAAAAATAAAGTCAATAATGATGATGATGATGACCATGATTGTCCAGTCAATAAAAGAAAAGCCAGATGATGACGACGATGATAGACAGAAGAGGACGACTACCACCACCATCACCACCACAACCACCACCACGACGAAAAAGCCAGAACAACAGAAATGTTATACACTAATTGTCGTTCCTGCGCTTGCGTTGGACTCTGCCAACCCGACACTCCGTCGGCGAGGGTCGTACCCGTGTCTTTGTGTCGCTAGAGACACTACCCGCGGACACAAAGCCAAGGACATCACACCATCGATCGCCTGGAGGAGAGGCGCGTGGTCGGAAAGACAAAGTGCTCGACGATCGTCTTTGAAAGGACGAGAGAGGGCCGCGCCGTCGTCAGTCAGACGAACATTGGAACTGTTTCAGGGCAACTTCCACGGAAACTTATAAGAGACGCGGCAGAGCGAATAATTATGTATGGGCTTTTTCGCGCCCATGGATACCATCTTGAATGAACTAACTAACTTGGTGAAAAAAGCGGCAGGGGTGAAGCTGAGGGGAAAAGAAGAAAAAGAAAAAGAAGAAGAAGAGAGAGGAGAGAGAAGAGGAGAGAGAGAGAGAAGGAAGAGGGAGAGAGAAGAAGAGAAGAGAGAGAAAAAGAAGAAAAGAAAAAGAAGAAAAAAGGAAGAAGAGAGAGGGGAGAGAGGAGGAGAGAGAGGAGAAGAGAGAGAGAGAGAAGAAAAAAAAAGAAGAAGAAGAAGAAGAAGAGAGAGAGAAGAGAGGAGAGAGAGGAGAGAGGAGAGAGAGAAGGAGAGAGGAGGAGAGAAGAGGAAGAAGAAGAAGAAGAAGAAAAGAAGAGAGAGAGAGAAGAAGAAAAAGAAGAGAGAGAGAGAGAGATGGTGGAGGGGGGGGGGGGGGGGGGGGGGGGGGGCGGGGGAATTCTGCTCGCAGAGATCACGCCGATCTAAAAGAAGCTCGTGCTAAACCTAATAGACTTCAAGATGGCGCCGGTATATGGCGACTCGGTGCTGAGCCAAGTTTTACCAGGATGTTTACTTGCTGTTGTTGTAATTAAATCTTTTATGATTGGATGTGCGTGAGAGGTTTGGAACCCCTTCCCCGTAGCGGTATTGAAGGGAAAAAATTTTTTGGTTTTTGAAAAAATCAACAAACAAGGGAGTAACACAAACACAACGACAAAGACCCGAGTCGCCCAGTGCGGTCACTACCACCTGACATGCGTGTCAGTAAATACGAGGTACATAAACTCCACCAGAGGTACATCCTCTTCAGTTTATTTCTATTTCTAACAAAAAGAAGAAGAAGAAGAAAGAGAGAGAGAGGGAAAGGGGAGGAGTGTGTGTGGGGGGGGGGGAGGGGAGGGGGGTCTCAGTGGCACTGCACTCCATGCCTAGTTTTCTGGCACCCTTCCTCCAAACTCTTCCGTAATTGGTTCCGCCACTAAAGGTGGGGAGCACTTCCTGTCTCTACGCATGTGTCTTACCGAAATCGGCCCTGTAAGTCTAACGCTATCAGCGCCCTCCGTGACAGCTGCGAAACGTTTCAGTACTAAAGACTGCGGAAGCAATCACATAGTGTCGAAGCAGGGACGTAAACACTGGGGCCGGCCGCCCTTCAGTGGCCAGAAACTGAAAATAGAAATGTCTCCACTCGATGTTGTTGTTGTTGTTGTTTGTTGTTGTTGTTGTTGTTGTTGTTGTTGTTTGTTGAAGTGTTGCTTTACGGCCACAGAAACCGTAGGTTTATTAGAGACGGGAGCCCAGGACGTCCACCTCCACTTTCACACATCTCCTGAGCTCTGATTCTCGATTCGAAATAAGTAAACATGGTGCTTAACGTCCACAGAAACCATAAGGCTTATTAGGGACGGGGAGAAGGGGGGGGGGGAAGGGGGTATGGAGGTGGGGCAACAGGTGGATGATATACCTATCGCTACACTGTCACCACCAGAATGACTCCTGCATTAAGATGGGCAGCGATGAGAGCCATCTTAATGTTTCATTAATAGTGAGGGACAAAGTCAGAAGACGGTGTCCACAGACCACAACTTCTGAAAAGAAAGGAGAGCCGAAACGGATTCGAGCCGAGGTCCCTCTGCTTACCAGCCTAACGCCTTACCGCTAGGCCAAACCGGCTCAGTCACACTCTCGATTCGAACTATTCAGTTTGGTTTTATATGCGCTGGCGTAAGCATACTTGTAAGCGGTCATAACTTGAGACACGGCGTGATAATTCTAACTGGAGCCGTGCCGCCTGTGAGATTACGGACTTGTGCCATCTGAGCAGCAACGAAAAACTTGCCGCAGTCACTTAGCTGCAGTCACTTAGTCGCCGGGAGATGCACGGCCTGTAAGCCGCTTACGGTGGTGGCGGTTGAAGGCGTAAGGCTGTTGTGAACGGATGCTTGGAGAGGTTTGCGTCGGGTAGGATAGCGGAGAGCTCGCTGTAAAACAAAGCCTTACGCTTCTAGTACTCACCCGCCCCCCGCCCCACCCCCCACCCCCCAAAACACACACACACACACACACACACACACACACACACACACACACACACACACACACACACACACACACACACACCACGAAAAACAAACTGACCAAAAACAACGACAACAAAACGACAACAACAAAGCGTCATCCACTCACCCGTGTCGTCGTGGTCCACGTACTCCGACGTGAGGAACTGGTGTGCCATGGACGTCTTGCCCACGCCGGCGGCGCCCATCATGTTGACCCGGAAGTAGGCCGGAGCGGCCGGCCCGGAGCCGGACCCGGACCCGGAGTTGCCGTAGTCCAGCAGGCCGTTGTTGTTGTTGCCGCTGTTGCAGCGGGCCCGGGCCTCCGCGTCCGTCACCGTGCTGCCGGTGGACATGAGGCTGTGGGTGCTCTTCTTCTTGAACGAGTCCCCGCGGTTGACGATGGCGCCCTTCGACGTCGTCTTGAAGGATCGAACCCTCCGGATGCGAGTGTCCTTGCCCCCGGGGTCGACTCCGAGCCCCGAGGAGGCAGAGGCGTCGCCGCCGCCGCCGCTGCTGTTGCTGCCGCTGCTGCTGGGAGCCCCGGGCACGTTGAGCAGGTTGTTGGTGACGTTGGGCATGGAGTTGCGTCGCACGTGCGCCATGACGCCATCCTCCACCGTCAGCTCGCTCCTCGGCGTGGCCTTGGGCGCTCGGAAGGACGAGGCACGGGAGTGGTGCGCGGTGGTGGTGGTGGTGGTGGCCCCTACGGGGTCAGGGGTCAAGGCCACGGTGGGGACGTGGAGGAAGACGGCCTCCTGCGACATGAGGCTGTTGCTGCTGTGGTCCGAGGAGGTGGAGCTCAGCCTCCCGTCGGCCCTGGCACTGTTGTGGTTGCTGTTGTGGTTGTGGTTCTGGTTCTGGTTCTGGTTGCTGGCGGTAGCGTTGCTGCTGCTACCACCGCTTCCCGCAGCAGCGGACCTGGCGGAGGCGCCCGCGGACGGCGAAGCAGAGCCCCCCGACGGGGGCCCGGCCCCCGAGGCGGATTTCCCTGGTGAAGACCGTCTGCTGCCTCCGCCAGCGGTCATCCCTGACCTTCGGTTGCTGGGGCTGGCGTTGCTGCTGGCTTGGCCTCCTCCTCCTCCTCCTCCTCCTCCTCCTCCTCCTCCCCGGATCTCTCGCCGCTGACGCTTTGGAAGTACAAGTCCGACCCGCTGTGGCGGCTGCTTAAGCTCCGGGCCCCTTGCGGGCTGTTGGGGTTTCTGGCGAGGCGGGGGCTGTTCGGTTTGCGGGCGCTGTGGGCGGTGCCGAGACTTTTCCCGCTCCTGCCGGGACCGTTCTTGCT
The DNA here is from genome assembly GCA_018857735.1 of Alviniconcha marisindica. Lineage (NCBI taxonomy): Eukaryota > Metazoa > Mollusca > Gastropoda > Provannidae > Alviniconcha > Alviniconcha marisindica. The sequence goes on along the minus strand of JABMCL010003594.1, from coordinate 363,397 downwards.
CGCGTTCACTCGAGCGGCGCCGCCGCTGCTTCCGCTACCGCTACCGCTGCCGCTGCCGCTACCGGCGCCGCTGCCGAGGGCGGCGTTGGCCGCGATGTGGTCGTCGCTGTCGTAGCGGCTGGTGTTGCCGTTGCTGTCGGTAATGATGGTGTCCACGAGGACCGCATGCTTGTGGCCGGCCGGGTGGTGCGGGTGGGTCGGAGGGGTGGGGTTGGGCGTACGGGTGGCGGTGGGGTTGTTGTTCCGCCCGGGGCGGAGGTGACGCTGATGCTGGTGCTGACGGTACCCTGCCTGCTGGACGAACTGCCGGTGGACGCTGCTGCCGCTGCCGTAACCACCGCCGCCGCCGCTGCCGCCGCCGCCGCCGCCGTTGCTGCTGCTGCTGCTGCTGCTGTTGCTGTTGCTGTTGCTGCCGCCGCCGAGGTCCAGCACGGGGTACAAATCGTCTTCCTGGGTCATGACGAACGACGCCGGCGCGGGCCCGGGAGAGCGGCGCGTGCGGGGAAGGGGACGAGGAGGGGGCGTGGGCCGAGAGCCCTGGCACGTGCAGGGACAGCACAGGCTCCAGCGTCAGTCCGGCACGTGCGGCGCGAGCTGTGGCGGCTGGCGCTGCAACTGACGGTGGCGCGGGGCAGTGACAAACAGACGGACTGACTGACTGACTGACTGACTGAAGGGTCGCCGCGGACTGCTGCTTGCGGCTCTCGACGCGCAGCACGCTGTCGTCGCGAAGGAGAGGAGAGGAGGGAAGAGCGGAAGGGTGGTGGTGGTGGTGGTGGTGGTATAGTAGTGTGGAGGAGGGGGTAGGCTAGGGTGGTGGTGGTGGTGGTGGTGGTGGTGTGGAGGAGGGGGGAAGGTTAGGGCGGTGGGAGGCGTGGAGCTGGGGGAAGGAGTAAGGGGAGGAGGGAGGAGAAGGGAGGAGGAGGAGGAGGAGGAGGAGGAGGGGTCTCGCGCGCTTCAGTCGTGGCAGTCCCGAAGCGGTGTCACCTCGACTGACGCGAGGTGGCCAGGACAGCACCGTTTGAACAGTCTCCGATCGATGTTATAGTCGCTCCGCATCTGGCTTCCCCCACACACAAAGACACAAAGACACACATACACACATTGACACTTTGCCAAGGCGGTCTAATTGTCACGGTCACGGGTGCACAGCCATGGTCGTGGTTATTAAGGAGGGTAATGCCCAGTTTATCGGCTAAGGTAACAAAGACGCTGACACTTCGACGTTCGTAGCTGCAGTCAGGTGGGGCTGGCGCGACTGGCCCTGCAAGTTACAATAAACCGGTAACACGTACACTGACTCAGTGACACTCTGCCTGCTACATTAAACAGACAACACGTACACTGACACACTGCCTGCTACAATTACAATAAACCGGTAACACGTACACTGACTGACACTCTGCCTGCTACATTAAACAGACAACACGTACACTGACACTCTGCCTGCTACATTAAACAGACAACACGTATACTGACACACTGCCTGCTACAATTACAATAAACTGATAACACGTACACTGACTGACACTCTGCCTGCTACATTAAACCGGTAACACGTATACTGACACTGACAATTACATTAAACCGGTAACACGTATACTGACACTGACAATTACATTAAACCGGTAACACGTATACTGACACTGACAATTACATTAAACCGGTAACACGTACACTGACTGACACTCTGCCTGCTACATTAAACTGGTAACACGTACACTGGCTGACACTCTGCCGGTTACATTAAACCGGTAACACGTACATTGGCACTGCCTGCTACATTAAACCGTTACACGTACACTGACACTGCCTGCTACATTAAACCGGTAACACGTACACTGACACTCTGCCAGTTACATTAAACCGGTAACACGTACACTGACTCTGGCAGTTACATTAAACCAGTAACACGAACACTGACTGACACTCTGCCAGTTACATTAAACCCGTAACACGTACACTGACATTGCCCTGGGGAGTGCACGGTTCTGATCGTATTTGTCTACTACTCATCAACAGTAAGGTAACACGTTTACGATTCTGATCGTATTTATCAACTACTCATCAACAGTAACGTAACACGTTTAACCTACACTCTGCCCAGCAGGTCACGGTTCTGATCGTATTTATCAACAACTCATCAACAATAAGGTAACACGTTTACACTATAGTAACGACTCGTGCGCGGTTCTGATCGTGTTTACCAACTACTCATCAACAGTAAGGTAACACGTTTACACTCTGCCCAGCAGGTCACGGTTCTGATCGTGTTTATCAACTACTCATCAACAGTAAGGTATCACATTTACACTAGTCGCGGCTAGTGTGCGGTTCTGATCGTGTTTATCAACTACTCATCAACAGTAAGGTAACACGTTTACACTAGTCGCGGCTAGTGCGTGGTTCTGATCGCGTTTACCAACTAGCCTACTGATCCGATGTATCATCCACAAAGGTAACACGTTTACACTGCTGGCTGTATCACGGTGCATGACCCTGATGGTACAGGTATTTATCAACTTAATTAAGGCGACGTACTGACTGACATTTTAATTTCCTAGCCCCAACTGTCGCGCAGCGCAGACGGTGACGTTTGACAGCGAACGTACGTCACAACAGAAAAAATAACAACATGTCGCTCCGACAGCTGTGCGTCAAAGTATCAACCTACCGGTTACTGCTGACACTGTGGCGCTCTTCGCGAAACATCGCTTTCAGTACGTGGACAGGAGTCTCATACGAGAGCCGGTTTGGCCTAGCGGTAAGGCGGTAGGCTGGTAAGCGGAAGGACCTCGGTTCGATACCGCTTCGGCTCTCCTTTCTCTTCAAAAGTTGTGGTTTGTGGACACGGTCTTGTGACTTTGTCCCTCACAACTAATGAAACATTAAAACGGCTCTCATCGCTGCCCACCTTTAATGCAGGTCATTCTGGTGGTGACAGTGTAGCGATAGGTATATACTCTCCCTCTTCCCCCACCTCCATACCCCCTTCCCCCATTCTCCCCGTCCCTAATAAGCCTTATGGTTTCTGTGGACGTTAAGCGCCATGTTTACTTACTTACAGAAGTCTATAACGTCACGCACACACCGACACTCTGCTCGAATTGTTGCTTTCCGTATTACAGCATCGTGTCAGCTTCGCACACCGCGGGAAATGCTGCACATACACTCCAGCAGTTCCCGCGGAATTCACTTGTCGCGGGTCTTGTTTATCACAGAATCTAAAATTTACTCTTCGAATTGCCGTTTTTGGTAAGTCGTAGTAACAGCTGGAAGGTACAGGCAAAGGACGTGTCGCTTTTGGGACCGGATCAGTATACGCTGTGACACTTTCGCGGTTTGTAGGTAGGTAGTGTTGCTTAATGTCCTCAGATGTCAGTTGACATATTAGGGACAAGCTGAGACCAATGCCGAAGCATGGTTCAATATAGCTTTACGTCCACGGAAACCAAAAGGCTCGTTAGGACGGACAGCCCAGGACGGCCACCTCGACTCTCACACAGCTCCTGAACTATGTCCCGGTTTGTCACTTTCGGTGCGTGTATATTGACTAAGTCGCACGCTGACCGTCTCAGGCCCCCAGTCTTCCACTTGGCTGATGATGAACAACGGAGTATGAATGTATATCATCTGTGTAATACCCACGTACTTACTCACGCTTTCGATCCTACTTGATGAATTCTTGCATCCATATGCTTCCCCCCTCCCCCATCCCCACTCCTCTTTCCCTCTTCTTCTTCTTCTTCTTTCTTCTTCTTCTCTTTTTTTCTTCTTTTTCTTTCTTCGTCTTCTCTTTTTTTCTTCTTTTTCTTTCTTCGTCTTCTCTCTCTCTCTCTCTCTCTCTCTCTCTCTCTCTCTCTCTCTCTCTCTCTCTCTCTCTCTCTCTCTCTCTCTCTCTCTCTCTCTCTCTCTCTCTCTCTCTCATCGGCAGTAGCTTAGCAAGGCGGACTAGTTGTTAGGTTTTTGACTGAACCTAAACTACAATCCTTGTAAAATAAAGTTTTCGAGTTCGAGTCTTTTCTCTCTCTCTCTCTCTCTCTCTCTCTCTCTCTCTCTCTCTCTCTCTCTCTCTCTCTCTCTCTCTCTCTCTCTCTCTCTCTCTCTCTCCCCAGACTTAGTGAAACTCAACTCCGTTACAAGAGCTAGTAGTGGCGTAGGCCTACCTCTGCACAGGTACCTTAGCTGGTCGGTCGACTTATAAAGTACACTGACACAGCTGCAATCAACGGCAACTGACACGCGCAAACTCATGGTCTGCTGCAGAGGTCTGTCCTAGTCCAAAAATAAAATCCCTTCAGTGTCGTTTCAACTTTGTTTGATGATTTTTATATTTTATTTTTATATCAAATTTTAATTTGTGTACACCCGCAGCCTTTTCACATTATTTTCATGTCAGGGAGTACTGTCATCTCAAATTGCGCGCTAGCTAGTCGTCCGATGTGTGCTGGCTAGTCGTCCGATGTGTGCTAGCTAGTCGTCCGATGTGTGCTAGGCTAGTCGTCCGATGTGTGCTAGCTAGTCGTCCGATGTGTGCTAACTAGTCGTCCGATGCGCTAGCTAGTCGTCCGATGCGTGCTAACTAGTCGTCCGATATGTGCTAACTAGTGCGATGTGCTAGCTAGTCGTGCGATGTGCTAGCTAGTCGCCCGATGTGCGTTAGCTAGTCGTCCGATGCGCTAGCTAGTCGTCCGATGCGTGCTAGCTAGTCGTCCGATGCGTGCTAACTAGTGCGATGTGCTAGCTAGTCGTGCGATGTGCTAGCTAGTCGCCCGATGTGCGTTAGCTAGTCGTCCGATGCGCTAGCTAGTCGTCCGATGTGCGGATTCTCTGAAACTGAATACGATTCAAGGACAGACTGAAATCGACCCGCTTGCGTCAGAATCGATCTGTTTCCCGCGTTACTGATTTCTCTGGGTTCTTAGAAACTTCAAAAATAAAAAATAAAAATAATGGCGCAACAGTTTGGTGATAATTCTATACAATCACTGACTGACGTTGATAAGAATTCTTATTTTACTAAAACTCTGGAAGTTCTTGTCCGGTCAGCGGGAACCAACCAAGACAACCAGGCATTCTAGATTTTTTCTCTCACTCAGCGGAACATGCGTGTCGAGTTTCAACAAAATTCACTAAAAGAGAAATGTTTAAGTCCACGGTAGTACCTACCTTATGGACACATAATTATGACACAATTGCTCTCCCATAGTCTCTTCTTCTAAAATACACAAAAACTGCCTCAAGTTCATCCAAGTTCTTCTCCAGAAATACAGGTGAACTAAACTCTTTTTTTTTTCTTCTTCTTTTAAAAGAAAAGAAAATTAAGTCCACGACGGTACCTACCTGATGGACACATAATTATGACACAACTGTTCTCCCATAGTCTCCTCTTCTCCAAAACAAAAAAAAACTGCCTCACAAATTCGTTCAGGTTCTTCTCCAGAAATACAGGTGAGATACCCTCGGAAACTGGTCGCCTCACAAGGGGCGATAGGCTTCTGCTACCTACCTCATCCAGCAGCTTCAGTTTACACCGACAATTCATCCAGTCTACAAACTCACTTCACTCCCACTGCTAGCACGAGCGGCGCTCGCGCTTGGCGCGTTTTCGGCACGCGCGCGTTGTTTGGTTTGGTGTATCGGGACACCCCTCCCCGTCCCTCCCTCTCCCCCCCCCCCCCCCCCCTTCCCCCAGCCCCCTACCCCCACCATCGCCATCCGCCGCCCCGCCCCCCCCCCCTCCCCCGCCACCCCCTCTCTGCTGCCAAGTGATTGCCGTTGGAGCAAGGTCGGCTGCTTTGATGCGACATATGGTCCAGTGGCGTTGGGATCGGAGCTGACAATCATCGATAAAGCTTTAGTGGCAGAGATCGGTGCACGTGATTTATTCCTGACTA
>JABMCL010003594.1:282500-350000 GCA_018857735.1 Alviniconcha marisindica | reverse complement strand
AGGTATACATCATTACATACATGTATGTATACATGTATACTATAATATATTATGTGTTTGTGTCTCAGTGTCAGTGTGCCTCCATAGCTGCTTGTGGAACAATCATTTGTTGACCCTAAATTAGGCTTTACATACCTATGGCTTTTAGTGATACATGTTGTCATACATGTATACACATACATGTATGTAAAATACGTTATGTTTTATTTAGTAATGGTACTTTTAGTTTTATACATGTATACATCACAAATTCACATGTATAAATAGATCTATTTATGTAATCAGAATCAGAATTGTACTGCAATTTATAACAACAACAAATCTGAAAGAAAGTTGACTGCTACAGTGCTAGTGCTATGTACATTGCTACTCCACTGCTAGCATTCCGAAAGAAGATCCAAACACACAAAAGGTGAAGATAAAAAGAACACTGGTGATTGTCCCTAATAAGTAATATGCTCTTTAGCATCTGAGGACATTAAGCAAAAAGATAGAATAGAAGATTAGAACACTGTTTTATATTATAGGACAACTCAAAACATGTGGAAATTTTGGGGGCAAACCCCTTTGTCAGAGCTGCAGTTATTTTACTACATAGTAACACTAACAGATAACTGTGATAAAACTACAACTCCAGGGTACCAGGCGAGATCAAAAGATCAAGAGGTCTTAGAGGAGGGAGGTGGAGCTGGACCCGCAACTTAGCCCAGAAGAGATCATGACTACATGAGTAGGGAGGTGGAGCTGGGCTAAGAAGATTGGACTTCCTTTGCTTGAGTTGTCCAAGTTGTTCGTCAACAGCAGTGCGACAGACATTGTCCTTTGTGACTCTGGCCAGGCACAGCAGTTGAAACAGCAATTGCGCAGTGCACAAGTCACTGGGCAATGGCGAAGGGACACCGCCCTAACACTTCCATTGTTCTGGCGGCGGTCCACGGTCTCTCCTGTCTTTTTCGGGCGGTGTCCGCGGTCGAGCCTTCACTCTGTCGGCCCCTTCCCACTCTGTTCCCGTCCCTAATAGGCCATCTCGCCTCTGTGGACGTAAAGCACCAAGAAAGAAAAAAAAGAAAACTACAAGTAAGAATAAAATTTAAAATTATCATCTTAAATCTTATTTTGTTTAAGTTGCTGGCACTGCCACTGGTGTGTCTGGAAGTACTGTAGACTTGTAGAAGTTGTACATTGGTCGCTGCACTCTTTCTACAATTCTAGATAGACATGTCACTTGTCAGGATCAGGATCGATAAGCAGACAATTTTCAGGCTATATTTATGATTTATCACTGTTTACCTGACATTGTTCAGATTGTTGCTTAGTTTAAAAAAAGCATTTGCCCCCAAGCTTGGAAAACAACATGTTTTATGTTGTCCCATTAAAATCAGTGTTCTTTTTAACCTTTTTTGTGTTTGGATCAGAATTGTATTGTCTTGGTAAACTCCATAATTTACTTTAAATAGCATCACTGTTTCATTATTTTGGGTATGCAAAACTGTGCAGTCTTATAATTATATATGGTTTCCTATAAAAAAATAAAATTTAAAAAAGTAAAACACAGAGCTCTACAGTATAATATATTATAATCTGAATGCAGGATACACTATGATACAGGTTAAAGTACTGTCACTTGTCAGTGTCATGAATATTTAAAGAGGAAGAGTGCAGGGTACAAAGTCTCTACAATACAAGTGTTGTGGCTTCAGTTCAGCACTGAAACTGCATTCTTGAAGATTAAAAGTGTGTTACTGTTAGAAATGTTACTCAGCTTACTGTTATTCTTGATAAAAGTTACTGTACACTAACTTTGTGAAAAGTGACATGATCTGTAATTGTGTAAATTGTAATCCTTTTGGAGCATGCTGTAAAAACTGATTGATGAATGGCCATTATAATTTACACATTATATACATGTATAATGTATGCATAATGTTGCAAATGACACACAGTTTTGCTTCATTCTTTATTACCTCTGTGTATTATAATTTATAGTAATTAATACTAATAGTAAACTTTTAACAAATGTTATTTTTACTTCTTGTAGAACTTTATGTACCTGTGTCAGAAAGATTCAAAGCAGTACTACATATCAGGCAGAGTGATTCAAACCAAGCAGTACTTACTAATTGCTACACAAAATCACAATGGAGGTGGGGGGGGGGGGGGGGGGGGTGCATTCCGTAAACTGTCAAATTAAAAAATAATTTTATTCTTAAAAGTAAAGTAACCACAGCTCTCTCTCTCTCTCTCTCTCTCTCTCTCTCTCTCTCTCTCTCTCTCTCTCTCTCTCTCTCTCTCTCTCTCTCTCCATGGTTGACAGGACATTAAAACTGAAATTTTACTAACTCAGTAACTGTGAAGAGTGATTATTCCAACTGACAGAAACAAACAAATATATATATAACAGAGCTGCTGTGCCATTCTGTGTTTGCAGAGTATATTGTTTCCTTTGATGGCTACTACAAGTCTAGTGCCAGACGGAGATTCATCAGCGCAGCGTTGCAAGAGTCGGGGCTGTCGTGGAAAGTCCTGCCTCGCCTCAACCCAGCTCACACCTACCCAAGCGACTTTGACGTGGTCCAGGTGCGTGTACCAGTTGACTAGTGTCGCCTTCATCTTGGTCTTGTGAAAGGGCAAAGGCATTCTTAATAATAATAATAAGTAATATTATAACAATAATATACCATGAAGTCACTTGGCAAAGTAGTTTGGAACACTTCTATTTCTAATTCTACGAGGGTGAGGCTTTTCTTTCAGGGGCATTCTTAATAATAATAGCAATTAATATTATAACAATAATATACCATGAAGTCACTTGGCAAAGTAATTTGGAACACTTCTATTGTTCTAATTCTACGAGGGTGAGGCCTTTCTTTGTCCTGAGGTGACTGTGTGTCACTGTGTATGGTTGACAGGTTGTTCAAATCCAGTTCCTGACTAACTTGTCAAAGTTCCATTGTCATAATAAAGGATTCTCTCAGTCTGTGTGGTTACAGGCTTACTGCCTTTTGAGCACCAGTCAAAAGCTGTCACTTTCTAGCATCAGCTAGTTGACAGTTTTCATAGACCGGTTATGACAGTGGATGGAGGAAGGGCGTTGTAAACTGGTGACTGGAGTTTAGGGTGCGTTGTTGTATCAGCCCATAGTCAAGCCACATTTATGTTAAGCTACTGACAGTCGTGCAGGCACAGGATGCTGCTGGGTGCTATCGCTGTTGAAGCTTTGGTCACCCCAGCTGATGATGATGATGAAGTGATGCTTAGTGTCCTCAGATGTCAGTTGACATATTAGGGACAAGTTGTGACCAATGCCGAAGCACGGTTCAATAAATCTTTATGTCCACGGAAACCAGAAGGCTCGTTAGGACGGACAGCGCAGGACGGCCACCTCGACTCTCACACAGCTTCTGAACTATGATCACTCCAGCGTATTATTTAATGGTTATAATCTGCAGAGTCTTGAGCATTCTTTTGCTTTGTGTTGTGTCAGTTGCACGGCAAGTCCCGGGCAGGGGTGGACGCTCTGGAAGAACATCCGCTGATCAGGCGAGTCACGCCTCACCGCAAAGTCATCCGCACTCTCAAGTTTACCAAAGGTAGGTCCAATACGCCTCAGAGTCATCACAGCCTCATGTGGGCTAAAACTGTGCCAGCTGCAGCCTCACTGCAGTCAGCTGCAGTTCTGTTCTGTAGTGCAGTCAGTAGGAGTGGTGCCATTACATCTATAACTGGCTTACTAACAGAAGAAAAACTGAAAACAAGAAGAAGTATGTAATTTGATGCTTTATGGCCAGTCAACCAGTACGGTTATGTCAGGACAAGAAAACAACAAGAAAGAAGAGCATGCTAGAACAATCACAAAGAGAGTAAGGTAGAACAATCACAAGCTAGAACAATCACAAGAGAGTAAGGTAGAACAATCACAAGAGAGTAAGGTAGAACAATCACAAGTTAGAACAATCACAAGAGAGTAAAGTAGAACAATCACAAGTTAGAACAATCACAAGTAACAAATATTTTGATGTTGGCAGCACTGAACAACGGTGAGAAAACAACAAGAAAGAAGAGTAAGTTGGAACAATCACAAGTTAGAACAGTCACAGTAGGAGTGGTGCCATTACATCTATAACTGGCTTACAAATAGAAGAAAAACTGAAAACAAGAAGAAGTAAGTAATTTGATGCTTTATGGCCAGTCAACCAGTATGGTTATGTCAGGGCGAGAAAACAAGAAAGAAGAGTATGCTAGAACAATCAAAATAGAGTAAAGTAGAACAATCACAAGTTAGAACAATCACAAGTAACAAATATTTGGATGTTGGCAGCACTGAACAACGGTGAGAAAACAACAAGAAAGAAGAGTAAGTTGGAACAATCACAAGTTAGAACAATCACAAGAGAGTAAGTTAGAACAATCCCAAGTTAGAACAATTACAAGAGAGTAAGTTAGAACAGTCACAAGTTAGAACAATCACAAGTTAGAACAATCACAAGAGAGTAAGTTAGAACAATCACAAGTTAGAACAATCACAAGCTAGAACAATCACAAGAGAGTAAGTTAGAACAATCACAAGAGAGTAAGTTAGAACAGTCACAAAATAGAACAATCACAAGTAAAGTCAAGTTAGAACAATCACAAGAGAGTAAGTTAGAATAATCACAAGTAACAAATATTTTGATGTTGGCAGTGCTGAACAGGTAATTTGTGACTATGATTGCTACTTTGTTGTGCCTTATGACATCACTCTGATCACTTTCCGGCATGGCTTGCATGTTACTGTGTTTAGTGCGACTTTATTTGGTAAAAAGTGCCAGAAAGTGAAAAAGTGATCCCAAACTTCTTGGATGAAAACACACAGAAGGTTCAAAAAAAGCTTGTTTTACTTTTAGTGGGAAAATATGAAACTGGTGCAAATTTTCAGGCAGACCCCTACCTCCTTTCTTTCATGGTGTTTAACGCCCACAGAATCCATAAGGTTTATTAGGGATGGGATAGGGAATGAGAGCCGGGACCCACCTCCCTGTTCACACAGTTCCTGAGCTCTGACCGTTTTGCAAGCAACAGTTATTCTACAGTCAAGGACAGAAATGTGGCCCGCCTTTTGCGTTGCCCCCTTAGAATCAAGTATTCTTTTTAACGTCAAGCAGAGTGTTTTGATCTCTCTTTTTTCACAATGCTGGCAGAGCTGTTCTAGATTTTTTCTTTCATAATTTCTTACAAAGTTATTTGGAAAATCTTTTCTTTTTGTTTCTCCTTTTTTCTCTTTTTTTCTTTGTTCTTCTTCTTCTTCTTCTTCTTCTTCTTCTTCCTCTTCTTCTAATGTCCTGAGGTGTCCCTGTGCGGCTGACATGACATTAAAATCCAATTACTGACTTCCAATGCTTTCCACCAACGACCCTGGCATGGTCCCTTGACTTGATGCACTCTTTTGTAAAGTCAGTGTTTTTGTTTCGTTTTTGTTGTTGTTGTTGTTTTTTCAAAGTGTTCCACTTTGCCATTGCTACAAAATGTTGGATGTTTGCAACAGAGGAGGCGCCAAGCGGGGAGGGGCAGGCCACCAGCAACAGGGACAACCACCGCAACCCCTGCAACAGCACCAATGGGGAGAAGAAGTCCTGGCCAGACTCTGACTCCTTCAACTCTCGCCGCCGGAGCTTGTCCCTGGTCTGTCTGTCTTTCATTGTGGCTACTGCTGCATAGGATGGAAGATGTTGGGCGTCAGATGTCAGTAGTTGGGGGGGGGGGGGGGGGGGGGGTTCCAGTCTTCAAGTAGAAAAAGAAAAGAAAAAACTGTCACTGCTAACAGTTATTCAGCTTGGTGTGCACATGAGGGACATCAGTTGAGCTGGAAGTGAAGGTTTGTGAGGAGGTGAAGAACAAACACATCAGCATCTGGTTTTGCATTTTATTCTTCAATCTGCATAAAAATGACCACAGGATAGCCTCAGATTGCGTAGATTTTGATCTCCTGAGGGTAGGCATGTCCTTGGAACTCCCTAGGTTTTAGAGTTGTTGTTAAAAAGTTAAGTGAAGGAACCGCTTTGTTGTTAAAGAGTTAAGTGAAGGAACCACTTCGTTGTTAAAAGAGTTAAGTGGAGGGACCACTTTCTTGTTAAAGAGTTAAGTGAAGGAACTGCTTTGTTGTTAAAGAGTTAAGGGAAGGAACCACTTTGTTGTTAAAGAGTTAAGTGAAGGAACTGCTTTGTTGTTAAAGAGTTAAGTGAAGGAACTGCTTGTTGTTAAAGAGTTAAGTGAAGGAACCGCTTCGTTGTTAAAGAGTTAAGGGAAGGAACCGCTTTGTTGTTAAAGAGTTAAGTGAAGGAACCGCTTCGTTGTTAAAGAGTTAAAGAGTTAAAGTGAAGGAACCGCTTCGTTGTTAAAGAGTTAAGGGAAGGAACCGCTTTGTTGTTAAAGAGTTAAGGGAAGGAACCGCTTTGTTGTTAAAGAGTTAAGTGAAGAAACCGCTTTGTTGTGCAGGGTGCAACGTACTGGATGTCAGCCAATGGTCACAAGTCTCGCCGCCTGATGAGGGCCGTCCCCAAGCAGATCACTAACGCTCTTCAGGCTGAGATGCTGTGGGGCCTTGGGTTTTCAGGTACTCTGTATGTGTGTGTGTGTGTGCGTATGTGTGTGTGTGTGTGTGCGTATGTGTGTGGTGTGTAGGTTGTATGTGTGCTGAGTGTATGATGCACATTGATGGCTGAAATTGGAATTTTCTGCAAAATTGATCTTGTTGATTGTTTTTATGTGGCAATCTGGTGGCAGGGTGACAGTGTTTAACACAGGACTGGCAGCAGACCACCCTTTCTTTGATGTAAACACTGTAAACGTAATGCATTTTGCAGGGGCTCATGTCATTGTCTGGTGTCAGACTATCCTCACTTTATGTCACATGTAAACACTGTGATGCATTTTGCAGAGGCTGGTGTCAGACCACCCTCACTTTATGTCACATGTAAACACTGTGATGCATTTTGCAGAGGCTGGTGTCAGACCACCCTCACTTTGATGTCACATGTAAACACTGATGCATTTTGCAGAGGCTGGTGTCAGACCACCCTCACTTTGATGTCACATGTAAACACTGATGCATTTTGCAGAGGCTGGTGTCAGACCACCCTCACTTTGATGTCACATGTAAACACTGTGATGCATTTTGCAGAGGCTGGTGTCAGACCACCCTCACTTTGATGTCACATGTAAACACTGATGCATTTTGCAGAGGCTGGTGTCAGACCACCCTCACTTTGATGTCACATGTAAACACTGTGATGCATTTTGCAGGGGCTGGTGTCAGACCACCCTCACTTTGATGTCACATGTAAACACTGATGCATTCTGCAGGGGCTGGTGTCAGACCACCCTCATTTTGATGTCACATGTAAACACTGTGCTGCATTTTGCAGGGGCTGGTGTCAGACCACCCTCATTTTGATGTCACATGTAAACACTGTGCTGCATTTTGCAGGGGCTGGTGTCAGACCACCCTCATTTTGATGTCACATGTAAACACTGTGCTGCATTTTGCAGGGGCTGGTGTCAGGGTGGCTGTGTTTGACACGGGACTGGCGTCAGACCACCCTCACTTCAAAAAGGGACGAGTGAAAGACAGGACCAACTGGACAAATGAGAAAACCCTGGATGATGGTATGTTTCCTGCTTACTGTGAGCATGAAAAACAACAACACATTTTCACTGTTTTAAGGGGTGGTTGACCACTGAGACTGGTGTGTGTGTACATGCTTCTTTTCCTGACTTAGAGTGATACTTCTGATAGTGATTTAACACTGTTGCTGTGTTCTAGATACTTATAATCAGTGATGTCATTTGAGTTGCTTTGTTCAGTGGGAGGATGTATAATCTCTCAGATTGATGCCCATGTCTTTGTTCAGTGCCATTAATGTTTTTTTCTTTTTCAAATGAGACGCTGGTGGGTGGATACCTGAAAATCTTCTAGTTGGCATTTTCTTGAACACTTTATATGAGCAGACATTTGCAGTGACCCGTGTGTATGTGAGACTTGATCCCTAAGGTTTTGCTAAATATTCTTCAGTCTGGGTTGCCCTGATATAACCGTACTGGCTGACTGGGCGTAAAACACCAAATTACCTACCTACCTACCTTCAGTCTGGAATATGCAAACAGTGGGAGTTAATTAACACCCAAAAGACATCACACAAACAGCAAAGACCTGAATTGTCTACAGTAACTCTCACCGGGTATGCAAGTAAACACAAGGCGCATAAACTGGTTATTTGTGTTTTGTTTGTTTTAGTTTTATAAATGATGTGGATGCATTCACTTTTGCAGGCCTGGGCCACGGAACGTTTGTGGCGGGAGTGATTTCCAGTCACAAGGAGTGTCTTGGTTTTGCCCCAGATGCTGATGTGTATGTCTTCAGAGTCTTCACAAATAACCAGGTAACTCCCGAATAATATGGTCAAGCTTCAGCACAGCTATAGCATCTCCAGAAGCATGTGCTGCATGAATGAATGAATTAATAAAAAAATGTATATGGCGCATAAAAAACTTCCACACAAAACCTTGCGTGTTCACAGCCAAATCTTAGATTAGAACAGCTTAAAGTAACACTGTCTGCATCTTTATGAGTAGAACTGAAGCACATAAATGGAAAAAGTCCAAAGATATATATATAGCAATAAGTATTACTCATCGTTTGCTGCTCATGTAGGTGTCATGCATGTCATGATTCCTGGGTGCATTCAACTATATGCCACATTTCTGAAAACACGCTGCTTCCTCTTAGATTAGGGTAGCTTAGTGTACTTTATTGTAGCCCTGGCAATTTCTTTATAAGAATAAACGAAGCACACAACTGGAAAAAGTCCAGGGATATAGGAACAAGTACAGACGGTGCTACTTAATCTTAGATTAGAGCAACCTTTGGTACCTTTTAGCAGCATTGGCAATCCCTTTATAAGAATAAACAAAGTGCACAACTGGAAAAAGCCCAGAGATGTAGCAAGAAGTACAGACCGTTGTCATGTTTCTGCTCATGCAGGTGTCTTACACGTCATGGTTCCTGGACGCATTCAACTATGCCATCCTGAAGAAGATCAACGTCCTCAACCTCAGCATCGGTGGACCTGACTTCATGGATCATCCATTTGTGGATAAGGTGGGTGGAACAAGCCTTCTCATGGAAAGACAGTGGCAAGGTTAAAAGGGACCCAAAACGAAATGCATACTGGCCTGAAAACATACAAAAATGTGAAACTTTTTCCATTTGCAAGGTGTGTATGGTGGTTGTATAAATGCTTTTGTGACAGAAGAATTCCTAAAGTTGCTCCAAATATGAGATCTTTGAGACGCAGCCAGTGCCATGTTGGTTCACTCTTTTCTAATGAATAGCTGAAAAGTGTTGGCTCGTGACATGATTGACACAGACACAGAATACCAGAGGCAACATGGCAGTGTTTACGACCATGTTTTACGCAACTTTGAAACATTGATTTTTTTTAACAAACCATAAGAGTTAAGACCATGAATCAACCAAAAGCTGGGAGTGTTTGGTTGTTGTTTTTTCATTCCATTTCTGTGGATCAGGCTCATGATGCCTCTTGGTTTGGGATCTCCTTTAAACATTGACTGAAGAGTGCCAGTGTCTTTTTGTCAGCATGCTGTCTCAGAATAAGAAAGTTCTGCTTCCATTTGTTTCTTCTTTCTTTTTTTACACTGTGAACTGTCGGCGCATTTCAGTCACCCTGTTCACCTGTGCAATTGCTTCTGTCAAGCTCACAATGTTTGTTGCACACTGGCACTTGGCTGAATCAACCTAGAAATGTCTCTTTGCCTTGCAGGTTTGGGAACTGACAGCCAACAGGGTGATTATGGTGTCGGCCATCGGCAATGACGGCCCGCTGTATGGGTGAGTGCTGCACTTGTGCCTTAGCTTCAGGCTTCCTTCCCTTTGTTTTAGTTTTTTGTTTGTTTTTTGCATGCTTTGTCTCAGCAGATTGACCATTCACTTGAAACCGAGGGATATGTTGTTGTTGTTGTTGTTTTTTGGGGGGACTTTGTCTCGGTAATTGAAGTCGAGCATACAGAGTATGTGTGGCAGGCGCATGATAAGTGTAAGGTTGCCAGGGAGCCTTGCATGTATTAATATTATTTGTTTGTTCCTTTGCTGGCAGGACTCTCAACAACCCTGCTGACCAGATGGACGTCATTGGAGTAGGGGGCATCAACTTTGAGAATCAGATCGCTCGATTCTCATCACGAGGCATGACTACATGGGTAAGCGTCACTCTGTATAACAGGGGATGGATAATGTGTAACAAGGACAGAGCTCCGGAGCTGCGTGAAAGTCGAGGTGGCTGTCCTGGGCTCCCGTCCCTAATAAGCCTACAGTTTCTGTGAACGTAAAGCAACACTCAACCAATGTAACAAGGTGTATGCCTGTGTTTGGGGGGGGGGCATTGTGTGTGAGGTGTGTCATGAGTAGTGTTTGTGAGTCAATTGGAGGGGAGGGGGAGGCATTGTGTGTGAAGTGTGTATTTTGTAGTGTATGCTGAGTAGTGTGTGTGTGTGGTAATTGTAATCAGAATGTGGTCTAGAATGCTTCTGTAGAATCAGCAAAGGGAATTAGTAAAATTTTATTAATATTGCACATATAATATGCACATATGTGGTGTTTGCATGTTGCGTTTGTGTGCGCATGTCTTTTCACAAATTTGCAGTGAGGGGAGGAGGTCAGGGGAGGGGGGGATTGCAAATATGAGTATGTGTGTGTTTGTGTGGAACCAGGATACTTCTGATCTCTCAGGACTACACATTGTTGTTGTTTTTTGCAGGAGCTACCAGGGGGTTACGGACGATTGAAGCCCGACATTGTCACCTACGGATCAGCTGTCCGGGGATCCGCCCTCAAGTAAGTGTTCAGCTTCAGATTAAAAACAATT
This sequence comes from Alviniconcha marisindica, assembly GCA_018857735.1. Lineage (NCBI taxonomy): Eukaryota > Metazoa > Mollusca > Gastropoda > Provannidae > Alviniconcha > Alviniconcha marisindica. Next base: position 339,084 of record JABMCL010003594.1, on the reverse strand, counting down.
TGCTGTCATAGCAACACAGTACAGTGCCAATACAGTACAACTTTATTGCCACATGTCAATACAATTGCACGAGGAATGTTTTGTGGTGCCAAGTACACTCATCACACATTCACTCCAATCATAAAACATCATTAAATTACAACAACAGCAAACAAACATCCAGGTAAAAAGTCATTCATAAATAAATACATGTAAGTAAGTAAATTGGTGTTTTACGCCCAGTCAACCAGTGCGGTTATCAGGGTGAAATAAATACATGAAAAATCCCACTGGCATCAAGCTGTGCATGTAACACAGAATTGCCACTTCCTGAGGTCCTCCTTTTAAAAATTAGTGTCCTAATAAAAGCAATTATAAGAAATATCTAAAACAATTAACAAATTATGAGTATTAACAATAACACTGCCATCATCTTCTGCGTATTCAGGAGGGGATGCGGGGGCGGGGGAAGACCGCTTGCTGTGTCAATGTGTTAAACTTGAAGTAACCCTGTTAACAAACAAAAAGCTGTGTTGAAATGCCTTTGAGTTTACTGAGAGGGTATGTGTCAATGGAGTTGTGTGTGATGGTGCCAATTATTCTGCAGGTCCGGCTGTCGCTCCCTGTCAGGAACCAGTGTTGCCTCCCCTGTTGTAGCCGGTGCTGTCACCTTGCTCCTGAGGTCAGTGTCTCTGTGTGTTGTCTGTTCTCTTGGTCTGTCTGTGATTTGCTGTCTCTGTGTGTCTGTGATTGTGGGATTGTCTGTGATTTGCCGTCCCTCTTGTCTGGGCCTGTGGGACTGTGATTTTGATTCTTGCTGTTCTCTGTGTCTGTCTGTGTTTCGCTGTCCCTGTCTGTCTGGGAATCTGGGACTGTCTGTGCTTTTGATTCTTTCTGTTCTGTGTGTTTGTCTGAGATTGACTGTGTGTCTGTTGTTGTCAAGGGTGGACTGTGTGCATGTCTGTTGTCATGGGTGGACTGTGTGTGTGTCTGTTGTCAAGGGTGGACTGTGTGTGTGTCTGTTGTTGTCAAGGGTGGACTGTATGTGTGACTTGTTGTCAAGGGTGGACTGTGTGTGTGACTGTTGTTGTCAAGGGTGGACTGTGTGTGTGTGTCTGTTGTCATGGGTGGACTGTGTGTGTGACTGTTGTTGTCAAGGGTGGACTGTGTGTATGTCTGTTGTCATGGGTGGACTGTGTGTGTGTGTCTGTTGTCATGGGTGGACTGTGTGTTGTCTGTTGTCATGGGTGGACTGTGTGTGTGTTGTTGTCAAGGGTGGACTGTGTGTATGTCTGTTGTCATGGGTGGACTGTGTGTGTGTCTGTTGTCATGGGTGGACTGTGTGTGTGTCTGTTGTCATGGGTGGACTGTGTGTGTGTCTGTTGTCATGGGTGGACTGTGTGTGTGTCTGTTGTCATGGGTGGACTGTGTGTGTGTCTGTTGTCATGGGTGGACTGTGTGTATGTCTGTTGTCATGGGTGGACTGTGTGTGTGTCTGTTGTCAAGGGTGGACTGTGTGTCTGTTGTCATGGGTGGACTGTGTGTGTGTCTGTTGTTGTCAAGGGTGGACTGTGTGCATGACTGTTGTCATGGGTGGACTGTGTGTGTGTGTCTGTGGTTGCTTGCCTTTGAAGCAATTCCAGTAATGGCAGTCGTCACAATGGCTCTTTCTCCATCCTTTCAGCTTAGCCAGTTGTGATGATTGCTTTACACACCAGTTCATCATTTCCCTTTTCTCTGGCATGTCCAGGGCAGTACATCCACAAGAGTCTTCAAAGGCGGATGTCGAGCATTGTCACATGCCAGTCTGGGCTTCCCATTCCACTTTTCACCCCTTTGTAGCAGGCTCATTCACTGACTGTGAGGAGGATGGCATGTGTGGTATGACCTGTCACTTCTAAAGGTTGGCCAGCAAGAGAGAGTGTGTGACTGCTACCATTTCCGTCGCCAAGCTGAAGCAAAGCTTAAATGGAGCGTTGCATCTCGCTCTTTTCCAGCGCTGTACTGGAGAGATCGCACATCATCAACCCAGCCAGCGTCAAGCAGGCTCTGATGGCTTCGGCCCGCAGGCTGCCTGACGTCAACATGTTTGAACAGGGCTACGGCAAACTGGACCTGCTGGCGGCATACCACACGCTCAGAGCCTACAAGCCGCAGGCCAGGTAAGCGCCTTTGGCAGGACAGCTTTCGCGAAAGTGACGTGGGAGAAGATTATTATGGTGGTGGAGATGTGAGCTGCGTGTGCTTCAGCCATTATGGAGGTGTGACCTGTGTGGGTGTTTTTTCAGTTGTTTTGGTTGTTAGCTTTCCCTAGCTGAGCTCACCCTGTGCATACAGTTGGACACGGACCAGTGCATTCCGTAGGGGAGAGCATTGCACAGGTGACCACTTTGGATTACCCTGCCACGAGGGTAGCTGCACACCGTCTTCGGGGGAGTGTGTTTAGTAAAAATGGCAGTATGAACTATTTGCTCCCCTTTTTTCAGCAGTAATGGCAGTATGATTTGTTTTTGTCCGTCAACAGTTGTGAACAAGTAATCTGTCTGTGTCATGGTATGACCTGTTGGCATCTTTCGGCACTAATGGGAAAGTTGCTTTTGCTAGTAACGAAGGTATGATCTGCTGGTGTTTTTCAACCTGGTTTCTAGCTATAGATTTGATGGGTGACAGACTGTTGTTGTATATGTGGCCCAGTTACACTGCATGGTCTGTGTGTTTCAGCCTGGTTCCCATAGATCTGATGGAAGACCCCTACATGTGGCCATCCTACAGTGTGTTGTCTATGTGTGTTTCAGCCTGGTTCCCATAGATCTGATGGAAGACCTCTACACGTGGCCATCCTACACTGTGTTGTCTGTGTTTCAGCCTGGTTCCCATAGATCTGATGGAAGACCCCTACATGGGGCCATCCTTCACTGTGTTGTCTATGTGTGTTTCAGCCTGGTTCCCAGCTACATAGACCTGACGGAAGGACCCCTACATGTGGCCCTACTACACTCAGCCTGTCTACTATGGGGCCATGCCCGTCATCATCAATGTACGTTCTGCTGCTTTTGCCCTAAGTAGGCTAACATGGCTGTCATGGTTGACTGGGCATTGCAAACCAATTATCTGTTTACATTTTGCTGCCACTTCTCTTTGTTGTTATCATTTCTGCACCCTTTTTCACCATCATATAGCCTTTTAGGCTGTGATCCACCATCAGGGCAGTGTCTTATACTGGATGTAAAACACCAAGTTACTGTGCCCCTTTTATCCTTTTAGGCTGTGATCCACCATCAGGGCAGTGTCTTATACTGGGTGTAAAACACCAAGTTACTGTGCCCCTTTAACCCTTTTAGGCTGTGATCCATTGTCAGGGCATGTCTTATACTGGGTGTAAAACACCAAGTTACTGTGCCCCTTTAACCCTTTTAGGCTGTGATCCATTGTCAGGGCATGTCTTATACTGGGTGTAAAACACCAAGTTACTGTGCCCCTTTAACCCTTTTAGGCTGTGATCCTTTGTCAGGGCATGTCTTATACTGGGTGTAAAACACCAAGTTACTGTGCCCTCTTAACCCTTTTAGGCTGTGATCCACTGTCAGGGAAGTGTCTTATGCTGGGCGTGAAATACCAAGTTACTGTGCCCCTTAACCCTTTTAGGCTGTGATCCACCATCCGGGCAGTGTCTTATACTGGGTGTAAAACACCAAGTTACTGTGCCCCCTTAAACCTTTTAGGCTGTGATCCATTGTCAGGGCAATGTCTTATGATAGTGTCTGCTCCAGTCAGTTGATGTGGGAGTGGGCAGACTTTGATGTCTTGGTCACTTGTGTCAGGTGTCTGATGGGAATCCAGAATGCGCTGTTCTCATCACATGCGGGGTATCGGGTCGCCTGTGAAATCGCATACTGCATGTGACGTACCAGTCTACAGTAACAGCTTCCCAAAAATTTGGTCTCTGGGTTGATTTTGTCAGTTTGACTTCAGAAAGGGTTGAGAAGAGTATGAGGAGTTTTGAAATGTGCATTCGTTTATGACAGAGTTTGATCATCCTGAGGCAACACTGTGCAGTTGACAGGACATTAATAACTAATGTTCTGACTGAGAGCACAAAACTGTGACCACTGGATATTTTTCTTCATGTCATTCAGCGACATCCCATGGAGGAGGAGGATAAATCTTTCTTTTTTTGTCCTAACTCTAATAAGATAATGCTACCAGCATTGCATTTTCTTCGTCACTGCTGTTGTATGCCCAGTGATCACGCTAGGCATATTTCATACCAGTGTAACATCTATTTAAGGTGGAGAAAGTGGGTCAGGGAAACCAGTCAGAGAATCATTGCTACTGGTCAGATACTAGGCCAGCTATACTAGGCTGGCCAGCTATACTAGGCCGGCTGTACTAGGCCAGCTATACTAGGCCGGCCAGCTATACTAAGCCAGCTATACTAGGCCGGCTGTACTAGACCAGCTATACTAGGCCAGCTGTACTAGGCCAGCTGTACTAGGCTGGCTGTACTAGGACAGCTGTGCTAGGCCGGCTATACCGGAACTCTACTAGCAAACACCCTGCTCCCTTCCTGTCTGGAACACACACATGCACACAACACATGCACTCACTCTCTCCATCTCTCTGCTCTTTTTTGTTGTTAAAACTGGTCAAACAAAACAACAGCCAGTACATCTGACCGATCCCCCCCCCCCCCCCCAGTATATGCTGATCTTCTTAACTGATAAAAAAACACGGAAATTACTGGTTAACATGAACCCTGGTATGCCACAATGTTTTGTGGTGTTCCTGGCAATGCTTGTGTGAGACATCCTGCATTGTCATACAACAGTGTCTTGTGGTGGATCAGTGCCTGTACAGTTTAAAAGGTGTCTGAAAATTTGGTTCACCATTTTTGTCAGGAATTCATGGTGGTAATTATTCTTTTATTTTTTTATTTAAAATTTTAATGTTGTCTGATGTGGTCTTCTTCAAGTTTAATTTGGGCTGCTTTCAGGTGACAATTCTCAATGGAATGGGTGTGTCTGGCAAGATTGTGGACAGGGTGAGTACAGTTGTTGTAGTGGATGTTTTCTGTTGCTTTTGATTGCAGCTACCCTTCTTTCTGTCTTTTTTCCATTCATCAGTTTGCAGTTTAACTTCTGTGCCTGTTTCATCTTCTTTCTCAGTATCAATTTTACATTATCCAGACTCTGTTGTTGTTTTGTTGTTTTTTTAAATCTTAAATGATCTAATTCTGTTTCTTTCATTCTTTCATGCACACACTGATCAAGTTCAAGAGCATTTTCTCCTTCAAGCATTGCCACAGGTTCTGTCCATTAACTTAAGACATCATCATTGTAGGAATGAAATCAAGTGGATATGTTTCCATGTGTGTTTGAATGTGGGGAAGACACTTGCATACAAAAACATTTTCAGACAACCTGAGCACGTGCAGGTATTGATAAGGAAGCTGAGCCGGCTGAATCACACACACATACTCTCTCTCTCTCTCTCTCTCTCTCTCTCTCTCTCTCTCTCTCTCTCTCTCTCTCTCTCTCTCTCTCTCTCACATAAATCAGGAGAAGCTGATAATTGGAAGACAGACTGGATTATGATGGAGTGAGAATTTTGGCAAATGCATAGGTGGCTGTCTCTGGAATTGTGCCCAGTTTGGGTTTCATCACTTAATTGTTGACTTCCTGTTCATTTATCTCTCACTCCCTACCCCTTCTCTTTTGATAGTCACACACACACACACACACACACACACACACACACACACACACACACACACACACACACACACACATCACACACCGACACACACACACACACATCACACACACATCACACACACACACTCAGAGTCAGGAAGAAATTCATGAAAATGATCATTTTATATAATAAGCATTAGCTCTCAATTTGTTCATACACACACTTGATGGTCACAGCTAGGTCAGATTTCTGTCAAATGCATGTGACAGTACTTCAGATTGCGTCAAGCTTCCAATATGTATATCAGTAAATTGGTGACTTCCTGTTTACACAACTCTCTCTCTCTCTCTCTCTCTCTCTCTCTCTCTCTCTCTCTCTCTCTCTCTCTCTCTCTCTCAATCCAAAATAGTACAGGTATCAAATCCAGGGCTAAGAACAGATTCTTGCGAAGTATAACACACACAATGGCTTTATGCATAAACATTTAGAATTTAGATGCGGATACATTTCACATAAACCTCTCGGGTTTTTAAAAAGATCTGAAGCCTGAAATATTTCTTTCAGGGCCTAGGTAGTCCCTGGATCGTAGCCTTTTTCCGGGGCTTTCTCAATTTGAAAATGGCAAGCTGCTTTTTGTTAACTTGTTCAAGACGAAAACCAAAAGCTTTTTGTTGACTAATTCAAGACGAAAACCAAAAGCTTTTTGTTGACTCCTTCAAGACGAAAACCAAAAGCTCTTTTTGACTCTTTCAAGACGAAAACCAGGAGCTTTCTGTTAACACTTTCAAGACGAAAACCAGAAGCTTTTTGTTAACTCTTTCAAGACGAAAACCAGAAGCTTTTTGTTAACTCTTTCAAGGCAAAAACCAGAAGCTTTTTGTTAACTCTTTCAAGGCAAAAACCAGAAGCTTTTTGTTAACTCTTTCAAGGCAAAAAACAGAAGCTTTTTGTTAACTCTTTCAAGACAGAAGGCTCGGGGCCGTGCTACTTCCTCCAGCCACATCAGGCTTTATCAGATTCACATACACACTCTTTGCGACATTAAAAGCCATCAACTACTAACTAACCCTTTACAACGCCAGTTTTCTTTGGCAGTCGAGTGAGCTCCAGTTACCCATGTTCTGGGTCTGAGTCTCGATCATCTTACGTTATCCGCTTTCAGAACTTTGAAAATTTACACAGTTACTCACACGCTTACAGTTACAGACTTTCATTCCACCAAAAATCTGACTGATCCATTGACTTTGTCTCACAGTGGAAACCATATACATGTATGCATATCACAGGTAGATTATAGCAGGTAAAGCTTGAAGGACAGGTAGATAATTATAGCAAGATGCATATTCCGCATATATAATATAATATGATTTGGCTGAAGGCGATTAAAAGCAAACCATTTCACAGTGAACACTTTATTTGAATCAAATCATGGAGTGGTTGGGGGGTGGGGGGGGGGGGGGGGGGGGAATCACTGCAAACACAAATTTGATCAAAAAGTGATCAGAGGTGACACAGACTGCAGTCCCTACTGATGGATTTTTGTTTTGTTTCTGTTGTAATTTACTTCAGCAGCAATGAAACAGGCAGTCTGCAATCCACACTGGTACTGTGGTAGTACGTGGTACGTGTATTAATTTCCTGCTAGACACCCCCACACACACACACACACAGACACACACACACACACACACACACACACACACACACACACACACACACACACACACACACACACACACACAGACACACACACACAGATGGACTGATGTCTTATGGCCAGTCACAGCAGTGACGCCGCGGCAGTTCCCACTGATTCTGTTCTGTTAGCATTTCGTGCAATGCGTAACGCGAACCAGTGTCTGCATGTGCACCTGCGGTCAGACTGCAGCTCCGCGTTGATAGTGTAGGTACATGCAGCTCCTGGCAACACAAGACACCGACGGGCTGCAGCCCCTACTGATGGTATCACCTAGCTACCACAGAAGTCACGTGGACTGCCGTTCCTACTGCTGGTAGTACCTCCTGCCACAGAAATCACAGACTGCAGTTCTGTTGGTAGTGTCTGCTACCACTGAAGTCACACAGGCTGTAGTTTTGTTGGTAGTGTCCGCTGCCACAGAAATCACACAGACTGCAGTTCTGTTGGTAGTGTCTGCTGCCACAGAAATCACACGGGCTGCAGTTCTGTTGGTAGTGTCTGCTACCACAGAAGTCACACAGGCTGTAGCCTTACAGATTGTATTTCCTACAACAGAAGTCACACAGGCTGCAGTTCTGTTGGTAGTGTCGCCTGCCACAGAAGTCACGCAGACTGCAGTTCTGTTTCGTAGCGTCTTTTACCACAGAAGTCACACAGACTGCAGTTCTGTTGGTAGCGTCTTTTACCACAGAAGTCACACAGACTGGAGTTATACTGATTGTATTTCATACCACAGAAGTCACACAGACTGCAGTTCATTTCGTAGCGTCTTTTACCACAGAAGTCACAGACTGCAGTGTTACTGATTGTACTTCCTACAACAGAAGTCACACAAACTGCAGTCATATTGGTATCGTGTCCTACCACAGAAGTCACACAGGCTGCACTTCTATTGGTATGGTCTCTTACCACAGAAGCCACACAGGCTGCAGACGTAATTTATTGGTATACTGAATTTCCTTGCGGTAGGACTGACACAGGTTTCGATCCAGCCACTGTCGATAGTATTCCCTAGCGGTGGGACTGACACACACAGCTTTCAACTCCATGCTGATAGTATTTCCACTGCAGAGACACAGACGGCTTTCCACCCAGCCACTACCGATCGTGTTTCCCACCACACCGACACGGACGGCTTTCCACCCAGCCACTACCGATAGTGTTTCCCACCACACCGACACGGACGGCTTTCCACCCAGCCACTACCGATAGTGTTTCCCACCACACCGACACGGACGGCTTTCCACCCAGCCACTACCGATAGTGTTTCCAACCACACCGACACACACGGCTTTCCACCCAGCCACTACCGATAGTGTTTCCAACCACACCGACGGCTTTCCAGCCAGCCACTACCGATAGTGTTTCCTACCGCAGCAGCAGCAGCAGCAGCAGCAACAGCAGAGGCGCCGGAGCAGCTCCAGGCAGTGCTGTCGGAAGACGACGCTGCGGTAGCCGTAGATGAAGGGGTTGGCCACCACGTTGATGTAGGGGAAGTTGTAGGCCAGGTCCATGAGCACGCGCACGGCCTGCGGCATGGGCTCCTCGGGCGCGAACAGCGCCTTCTCCACCACCAGGCAGACGAGGTGCGGGAGGTAGCTGACGACGAAGATGACGGTGATGGTGGCGAAGATGCGGAACATGCTGGCGGTGATGTGCGTGGCGTCCGACTGCGCGCTGCCGCGCCGCATGCTGGACAGGCGCCGCTCGAAGCGGGCCACGGAGCTGGAGATGCGCCAGTGGAGGACGAGCAGGGCGATGAAGATGGCGATGAAGGCGGTGCCCAGCAGGGCCTGCAGGGCGTAGTGCAGCGCCGTGCCTTTGCTCTCCTCGCTCGTGCGGCAGATGTACACGCGGACCACCTCCGTGCGCTTGGAAAGGGCGGCGCCGGAGGCGTTGCGCGGCCAGCTCCCAACGGCCGCCACGCTCCCGCCGCCGCCGCCGCCGCCCCTCCCGTGCCAGCTCGCCGGGTCGCTGTCGTCGACGGCGGCGAGGTCTTCCGGCGGGGTCAAAACCCGCGCGCTCGTTCCGGCTTCGTAGACGAGCTGGCTGGGACTCGCCGAGCTTCCGCTTCCGCTTCCGGTTCCGCTGCTGCTGTTGGTAGTGGTTGTTAGGTTCCCGTCGTCGTCGTAGGGGTCGTAGTCCCGCTCCCCGACGGCCACCTGCACCATCTCCACCCCGTTGATGAAGAGGGTGACGAGGCACAGGGTGGCGGCCCCGGCCACGATGAGCGCGCAGAGGCCGCGGGCCTTGCGCGTGCTGAGCCCGGGCTCCAGCGGCCGGCAGACCTTGGCGTGGCGCGTGAGGGCGATGAGCAGCAGGACGCTGCCGCTGGCCAGGCTGGTGCTGTACACCTCCAGGTGCGCCAGCTTGCAGGCGGCGCTGAAGGCCGGCGACTCGCCCAGCCTCACCGTCTTGATGACCACGTCGATGGGCATGCCCACCAGCGCCGTGGTGAGGTCCAGGGCGGCCAGCACGACGACGAAGGTGGTGAAGACGGTGCGCGGCATCTTGAAGTGGTAGACGTAGAGGACCAGGGCGTTGCCCACCAGCCCCACCGCCATCAGGACGGCCACCACCACGCCGTTGGGCAGGCGCGGGTTGTAGTCGGTGTCCACCAGGACATAGTCGTGGTGGTGGTCGTGGCGGTCGCTGTCGGCGGTCGTTCTGACCAAGCCGGGGAACCCTGCCGGGGACATTAACCCGGGCCCGGAACTTGTTACCGCGGGGTCTTCCTCCATCGTCTGTGATCCGCAGTTCAGTTCAGTTCAGTGTTGCTTTGCGTCCACAGTGACCATGAGGACTGTTAGGGACGGGGAGCCCAGGACGTCCACCTCGACTTTAACACAGCTCCTGAGCTCTGTTAGAGACCTTTCAGCTCAATTCAGTGTTGCTTTACGTCCACAGAGACCCTGAGGACTGTTAGGGACGGAGCTGGAGATGCGGCCAGGACGTGCACCTCGACATGCACACAGCTCCTGAGCTCTGTTAGAGACCTCTTAGTTCAGTTCAGTGTTGCTTTACGTCCACGTGACAGGGACTGTAGGGACGGGACCCAGGACGTCCACCTCGACTTTACACACAGCTCCTGAGCTCTGTTAGCGACCTTTCAGTTCATTCAGTGTTGCTTTACGTCCACAGAGACCTAGGACTGTTAGGGACGGGGAGCCACAGGACGTCCACCTCGACTTTAACACAGCTCCTGAGCTCTGTTAGAGACCTTTCAGTCAATTCAGTGTTGCTTTACGTCCACAGAGACCATGAGGACTGTTAGGGACGGGGAGCCCAGGACGTCCACCTCGACTTTAACACAGCTCCTGAGCTCTGCTGTGGCCCGCTCACGCACCACAGTGTTATTATGGGAGCTGCTGGAGTGTTCAGCTGTCACCTGTCGCACCTCTGTCTCTCTGTCCTCGCTAATAGCTGTCTTGGCAGTCTTCAGTTCAGCCAGCTGTTGCCGGTTTGGTCAGAGGAGTTGTTGAACACAGCTCTCGTCCTGCTCCCTGTTGGTGTAGGCATCCGTCTAAAAAAAAAAAAAAAAAAATGGAAGTAAAGCTGAATCCCTGCAACAACAAAATACACCAGTTATACCGTTTCAGCTCCGCCTGCCGGTCAGTCTTTCAGCTGTCGACTTGTGGGGTATGTGGGATTTGAAAAACAAAAACAAAACAACAACAAAATACACCAGTTATACCGCTTCAGCTCCGCCTGCCGGTCAGTCTTTCAGCAGTCGACTTGTGGGGTATGTGGGATTTGAAAAACAAAAACAAAACAACAACAAAATACACCAGTTATACCGCTTCAGCTCCGCCTGCCGGTCCGTCTTTCAGCAGTCGACTTGTGGGGTATGTGGGATTTGAAAAACAAAACAACAACAGCAGCGAAAACAGTAGTCTAAACACCCAAATCAGCAATGCAGTAAAATCATAATCATATACAACAGGGGGTGAAAGTAGTGACAGTTTGAGTTTTACACTTGAAGACTGAAGAGCAAACAATAAAATGGTGACGCAGGGTACACGGCGCTGCCTCGTGTCGTTGGTTAGTTAGTTACTGGGTTGGTTGGTTGGTTGGTTAAACTTGTTCAACGCCGAGCAGTTGTCTCCGAAGAGGTACTGGCAGGGACCGAGATACCTGAAGGTGGAGGAAAGAGGGAGATTATACCTAACGCTACACTGTCACCACCAGAACGACTCCTGCAATGCATCAAGATGGGCGGCGATGAGAGCCATGTTAATGTTTCATTCACTGTGACGGGCAGATTAAATTAAGTCACAAAGGCCCTGTCCACAGACCACACATTTTGAAGAGAGGGGAGAGCCGAAGCAGACTGGAACTCGGGTCCTTCCGCAGGCGTACCAGCCTAACTCCTTTGCCGCTGGGTCAAGCCGGACCCTCCTCAAGTCGTTACGCAGCACTGGGCATTTGAACGGGCCAGTGGCAATGAACGCGGTGCGTGAAGTTCACCAAGTGTCAGCCTCTGGGCTCCACCCGTCCACCTGTCCTGTGGAATGTACGAAGGGATTACGAAGTCGCGGAGTCGGGGTGGAATGCACGAAGGGTTACAAAACACGAGGAACCGGGCGTCACTCGTACCCCTTGTCGGTGGGGTGTCGCGGACACAGAAAGTAAGGTCTCCCACTGTTGAGAACCCATAGCCGATGAATGTTTTTCCCTTTAAAAGCCTTGAGGAGGTCAGAATATAGCCGCGCATGCTTCGCCCACTGCCAGGAATTTCTTCCATGTCCTAATTTTCTACCTTTCCGGTTGATTTACCGTCAGTTGTTTTGTTGTTGTTGTTGTTTTCTCTCTCTCTCTCTCTCTCTCTCTCTCTCTCTCTCTCTCTCTCTCTCTCTCTCCTCTCTCTCTCTCTCTCACAAATTATCTCGATACTGCGTTACTTTTGGCGTGTGGACCCGCGGAATAAAATAGATCACCCTGCGCATAGTCAACGATTTAAGCAGGTTCCCGTGGTGAGTGCCTAAGGAATATAAACAGGGAGGGGCGGGGATAGCTCAGTGGTTAGAGCGCCGGACTCGCGATTGAAAGATCGCGAGTTCGAATCCCTGCAGGAGCGGCGGGAGAATTTTCTTCTCCAGGGTCGACTTTCTGTGCTGACTCTTATTTCGTATCCGTTCCACCCCCGTGTTACCACAGTAGCACGTAAAAGATCCCGGTCATTCTGCCAAAAGTGCAGGTGGCAGGTTACAGCTAAACACGCAGACACCTTACGTATGTGGCTTTGCATGAAGTGACATGGAGCATGGTTGTATGGTGTACACAGACCTTGCGCCGAGACGGCAGCAGTTTCATGTGGCGCCAGCGCTGTAAGTACACCACTTCGGTGGATATTCAAAAAAACGCGTCATAAAAAGCTAGTCACTCATGTAGAATTACATGCGAGCGCAGTGAGTCTGCTCAAGAGAGCGGAGAATAGCGCTATATAAGCGATCATCAATCAATCAAAAACCAAAAAAACGTGCACTGACAGACGGTTGGATTTTACCGCAGTAACAGACAAACTTGTGGTTTAGGAACTTGTGTTTTGAACTGCTGTAAAAGATCTGTGAATGCGTGATCTGTACTGAGGTGACCCTATGCGGTTGACGGGACGTTAAAAATCCCAGAACTGACCAACCGCCGACGGTCAGCTTGCTGGTCAGAGCGGGCCGGGCTCGAGGGGTGGTAACAACTAGTTATAGCACAGGTGCTGCCCACGGACCTGTATCTAGACAGAGGTCCGTGGTGCTTCCTACTGCTAGGGCCGGTGGCAAAGACTGAAGGAAAGGTCCGGTCCGGGCGGGCAGGCAGTGAAGCGGGTAACGACACCTAACAGACCTGCTGTGCCGTCTCGCCAGTCAGCGGGCCGTCGGGTCTCCTGCCGGGTGGGCGCTTAACAGTCAGCTAGGTCTCGGGTGTGGACCGCTTTTGTAAGAGTCCGCTTTGTTTGCTTTGGCCCAAGCCCCCCCTCGCCCCCCGTCCGTCTGTACTGGTTTGGTACACTTAAAAGTTGGGTGGGGGAGGGGGTATTGTTTTGTGCTCTCTCTCTCTCTCTCTCTCTCTCTCTCTCTCTCTCTCTCTCTCTCTCTCTCTCTCTCTCTCTCTCCTCTCTCTCTCTCTGTTTTTGCATGACGAAAAACATTTGTAAAAGGTGTTCAAACATAATTAATTTTGGTCTGTACCAAAATGCCAAGTATCTATTCAGGTGAAAGCAAGATCTGTATTAGAAACCATACATCGATGACAGTTTAGAGAGGCACCCAAGATGAAATTTTCGTGGTTATTGTATTCTGTTATTTTTAGGTTTAGCCAACAACAACAACAAACAAACAAACAAAAAAGAAGAAAAACATCAACAAACATTTTAACTCGACATGGTTCATGTGAAAACAGTCATCAATTGAAGGAGAGAGAGAGAGAGAGAGAGAAGTATGTTAAAACAATAAAATGCTCACTTACGCATGTTAAAGATCCTATTGTTCATGTCAGAGTTCGGTTGATTATGAAAGCACCAAAACATCCCAGCATGCACTGAAGGTATGGACATTTTGAAGTTGAACACAATACAAAGAAGATGTCTGATTTTTGTTATTATCTTTCACACACACACTCCGGCAGCACTTCTCTTGAAACACATGTTCCTTGTTGTTTCATGGTCGTAGCTGCGTACGAGTGTGTACCTTTGCTTTTAATGCATACAGTGTATAGACCTGCAAACTCCAGATACGAACGCAAGTGAACTAACTTGACAGTAAGCTGGTGTTGAGAGCTGTGTCAGACAGACAACGTAGTTAACAGTAGCACACGAAGCGATCTTTCCGATGTTCAGTGCCACAAAGATGAGACAACAATACTCCTTGTATGGTAAGGAGCTCTTCCGGTGGGTCGTAATTCTTGACGCCGAGTCACTTGAGTTCACTACTAGCCGTTTCAGACAGACAACGCAGCTAACACACGACGCGATCTTTCCGATGTTCGGTACTACAAAAATGAGACAGTGATAGTCCTTGTAGGGGTAAGGAGCTGTTCTGGGGGTCGTAATTCTTGACGCCGAGTCACTTGAGTTCACTACTAGCCCTATAGCTGTCAGACAGCGGAGCTAACACACGAGCGATCTTTCCGATGTTCAGTGCTACAAAGATGAGACGACAATACTCCTTGTAAGGTAAGGAGCTGTTCTGGGGGTCGTAATTCTGGACGGCCAGTCAGTTCGAGTGCCAGTGCCGAGTGTCATCAGCTGCAGGTGTACTGCCCTGCACCCTGTGGCTGTGGTGAGTGGGAGTTTGCATGCAGGCGGTGTTTGTTTAACTGTCGTCTGTGATTTGTCCTTCACAGTGTCTAGTTTGAAGGGAAACCGAGCCGATTATGCATCATGGGTGCTGTTGATAGAAGTGTGTGTGTGTGTGTGTGTGTGTGTGTGTGTGTGTGTGTGTGTGTGTGTGAATCAATGTTTTATTTTGTGTCTGTTCACATCAAGGTAATATATTAGAAAAAGGCGGGCGGGGTGGGTGGATACGCGGGCGGGGTGTGTGTGTGTGTGTGTGTGTGTGTGTGTGTGTGTGTGTGTGTGTGTGTGTGTGTGTGTGTGTGTGTGTGTGTGTGCCGTCTGTGTCAACGAGCTCAGATTCGAAGCGAAAGTCGACTTCCTTCGTAAAAGCAATAGACCTGCTGAAGCCTGCAGAAGACAAATACGTGTATTTGCCCATTTCTTTACGTTTTTACTCGGGCCAAGTTAATTACGCCGTCGGTTCGGTTTCCGTTTTAAAGGACTACAGTATAGTATCAGATCGTTGTGAAGTGGCTTGGACTCAATAGAAGGTAATCCTACACGGATGTATCAAGTGGGGGGAGCGGGACAGAGACAGATGACCAGTTGCTGGTTTTCAGGTATCATAATTTAGACAGATCCGGCTACCGTAGCTGTACCCGGTATGACTTTGTCAGAACGTTGGAAGTCGCGTGCACTCAGTAGACGCTAAAACTACACGGATGTATCAGGTTGGGGTCGAGAAGGCGGGAAGAGGACGGGTGGTGGTGGTAGAGAAGGATTACCAGTTGCTGGTTTTCCAGGTACCAGAATTTAGACAGATCCGCATACCGTAGCGGCTCCCGGGGACTGAGCATGGCCGGTAGCTGTAGCCACACCTACCCTACTTCGTGCTAATGGTTACCGCCGAAAGGGATAGTTCCGGTTGAAGATCGTTCCGGCTGTTCGGAGCTCCCCTCTGAACAACATCACGGTGGGAGCTGAGCTCAGCGACAGATCCTGGCAGAGATTTCGGGTCAGGAGTGTTCCGTGGGTCAGTCGCTCCAACAAGGCAGAACTGCTAACACTAACAGGCCGTTGATTTGGGCAGAAAGCAGGTGGTGGGTGTATTATGTGACTGTGTTAGCAGGTGCAGGCAACACAAACACCTGCTTGACTCGCCAGTACGACTAACCTACTGGCTCCGTGTGTGTGTGTGTGTGTATGTGTTGTGACAATTGGAGCAGTAGCCAAGGTGGTGCATCAGCATGTGTGTCGGCAGGTGCAACACAAGCACCTGCTTGATTCACCAACGCAGCTAACCTACTGGCAGACCATTGACAGTTGGAGCAAAAATCAAGTCGTGCATGTGTGTGGTGGCAGGTGCAACACAAACACCTGCTCGACTCACTAGGCACCGCTAACCGTCTTTGGGAAGAGTTAGAATTGGAGCAGAAATCAGGTGGTGTATGTTTACTGGCAGATGCAAAACCAGCACCTGCTTGACTCACTGCTGCTAACTTACTGGCAGACGGGTAGGCAATCTAAGCGACAGTCGGGTGGTGTTTGTGTCTGGGTAGGTGCAACACAAACACCTGCTTGACTCACTGCTGCAAACTTACTGGCAGACGGGTAGGCAGTCTAAGCGACAGTCGGGTGGTGTTTGTGTCTTGGTACATGGTAGGTGCAACACAAACACATGCTTGACTCACGAGCTAGCACTGCTAACCTGCTGGCAGCTGGACCATTAACCGTTGGAGCAGAATTAAGCCAGGTGGTGTGTGTCTGTTAGCAGGTGCAACGCAAACACCTATTGATGTGCAGATGCGGAACAGAAGCCAGGATGATGAGCGGAGTGGGAAAAAACTTAAGAATCATTAGCGGATGTTTACCTTGGCTATGTGTGTGTTGGGGGGGGGGGGGGGGGGGGGCTAAATTTACATTTCGGACATTTTAAAGTATACAGCGAACGAGATCAAAACAAAACGCAGCAAGCTTGGGAACTCCGACGTAATGTCTTTGGGATTGACTGAGAGGATGTGGATTTCAGTCTCTACGCAGTGTGTGATGGGATTGACTGAGAGGATGTGGATTTCAGTCTCTACGCAGTGTGTGATGGGATTGACTGAGAGGATGTGGATTTCAGTCTCTACGCAGTGTGTGATGGGATTGACTGAGAGGATGTGGATGTCAGTCTCTGCGCAGTGTGTTATGGGATTGACTGAGAGGATGTGGATTTCAGTCTCTACGCAGTGTGTGATGGGATTGACTGAGAGGATGTGGATTTCAGTCTCTGCGCAATGTCTTTGGGATTGACTGAGAGGATGCGGTGGATTTCGGTCACTGTCAGTTCGAGCAATACCTCATCCCCCTTTTGCCTCCCACCTTTCTGTCCCACCCCCACCTCCCTTCCTCCCACATCCTTACTTGTAGTCTTACTCTTAGTGTCTGTCTGATGTCATGTTCGTATTTTGGAGTTTCTCTCTCAATGGATGATAGTTGCCTTGTGAAGTTTCTGACCAAGTGGGTGCACGCATGTTACTAGTTCCAATCCAGACGCCGGGTGTTCGCGATGTAAACTTCTGTCGGGTCTGTCTGGCGGCGTTGCGAAGCCCCAAGACTTGGAAGTGATAAACTAAAAGGGCGAACAGTTGAGCTGGGAGGTGGGGCGGGGCTTGCAACGTGTGCGTGAAAAGTTGCTGTCAGCATGGTAATATATTGTCATGCTCGCCTAAGCTCGACTTTCTGTCTGTGTGAGAAAAGGTCATCGTGCACGGCGGGACTTCCGGCCGCTTCCCGCCATCCCTTTCGGGTATACGGATTTATTCGCTGACAGCTACAGCGCCATATTCAGTGTAGTTGTGGTGGTGGTTTGCGTGCCAGTTCATGTTCGATGCTGCTTTACGTCCGTAGGGACTGTCAGTGTATTGGGGACGGGGACTGTCAGTATTAGGGACGGGGACTGTCAGTGTATTAGGGACGGGGACTGTCAGTGTATTAGGGACTGTCAGTGTCAGTATTAGGGAGGGACTGTCAGTGTATTGGGAGCTGCAGTGTTTAGGGACTGTCAGTGTATTAGGGAGGGGGACTGTACAGTGTATTGGGACGGGGAGTGTCAGTATTAGGGACGGGGACTGTCAGTGTATTAGGGAGGGGGACTGTCAGTGTATTAGGGACTGTCAGTGTATTAGGGACGGGGACTGTCAGTGTATTAGGGACTGTCAGTGTATTAGGGAGGGGGACTGTCAGTGTATTAGGGAGGGGGACTGTCAGTGTATTAGGGACGGGGACTGTCAGTGTATTAGGGGACGGGGACTGTCAGTGTATTAGGGAGGGGACTGTCAGTGTATTAGGGAGGGGGACTGTCAGTGTATTAGGGAGGGGGACTGTCAGTGTATTAGGGACGGCCACCCGTCGCCGGACTGACTTTGACACAGCTCCTGAGTTCGGAAGCGGCAGAGGATTCGAGTTCAGTGTTGCCGCTTTACGTCCACAGAGACCGTAAGGACCGTTAGGGACTAGGGGCCCAGGACGGCCACCTCACAGCTCCTGAACTCTGCGCCGTAGGTTCCGCGCGTGTCTGAAGGGGTGTTGCGCTTTGGGCTGTCTGTGCCAGTGTCCTTGCGTGACTTCTTCATGGGGTGGGATTGGGGGGGGGGGGGGGGGGGGGGGGGGGGCTAGTAAGTAAGTAAGTAAACATGGTGCTTAACGTCTACAGAAACCATAAGGCTTATTAGGGACGGGGGGAAGGGGGTATGGAGGTGGGGGGGAGGGAGACTATAATATATATACCTCTCGCTATACACTGTCACCACCAGAATGACTTCTGCGTTAAGATGGGCAGCGATGAGAGCCATTTTAATGTTTCAGTAGGAAGCGATGGACAAAGTCACAGGACAGTGTCCACAAACCACAACCTTTTTGAGAGAAAGGAGAAAGGAGAGCCGAAGCGGTATCGAACCGAGGTCCTTCCGCTTACCAGCCTAACGCCTTACCGCTAGACCAAAACCGGCTCACCGGGGGAGTGTAACAGGGCGCGCGAGCGTTAAGGCAGCCAGCGCAGCCGTTCGCAGGCGCGGAACTTAGGTGGATGACCGCTGTATGCCTTGAGTAATTACGCGGAGGTTGCTGTGTTGGGGCAGGGGCAGGGGCAGGGTGGCGGTCGACGGGAGGTCGTGTAAGTGTGCACCAAAATGGCCAAGGTCACAACGAGCTGCTGCTGCACACGTTATAGTGTTAGGTTTCAGTGTCGGGTCTGTGTTTTCATAGCCGTTGACCGAACGAAGAGGGGGTGAGGGGATAGGTATGTGGAGGGGAGGGGGGAGGGTATCTGGAGGGGGAGGGGGGTGTATTATGTGGGGTTCCACAGGACTTGCATGGGGAGGAAACCAGGTTAGAGGAGGTCGGACAGGCGGTGGCAGTGTGCACCGAAATGATCAAGGTCAAAACAGGATGGTCATGGAGGTTGGTTAAGTAAGTAAACATGGTGCGTAACGTCCACAGAAACCATGAGGCTTATTAGGGAAGGGGGTATGTAGGTGGGGGAAGAGGGAGAGTATATACCTATCGCTACACTGTCACCACCAGAATGACCTGCATTAACTGGATGGGCAGCGATGAGAGCCATTTTAATGTTTCATTAGTTGTGAGGGACAAAATCACAAGACAGTGTCCACGAGACCACCAATTTTGAAGAGAAAGGAGAGCCGAAGCGGTATCGAACCGAGGTCCTTCCGCTTACCAGCCTACCGCCTTACCGCTAGGCCAAACCGGCTCTCTCAGGAGGTTGGTTAGTTAGTAATTGGATTTTAATGTCTTCTCACACTGGGTCACCTCAGGACAGGGTCATGGAGGTGGTGTACACCAAAATGATCAGGGTCAAAACAGGATGGCCGTTTGGTACTGTACACCGAAATGATCAACAGATGGCCGTAGGATGGCCGTTTGGTACTGTACACCGAAATGATCAACAGGATGGCCGTATGGTAGTGTATACCGAAATTATCAATCAAACTATGGGCGTATATGGTAGGGTACACCGAAATGATCAAGGTCAAAACAGGACGGCCGGGGAGGTAGTGTACACCAAAATGATCAAGATAGGTAGTTAGTGTTGCTTAATGTCCTCAGATGTCAGTTGACACATATAGCTTTACGTCCACGGAAACCAGAAGGCTCGTTAGGACGGACAGCCCAGGACGGCCACCTCGACTCTCACACAGCTCCTGAACTATGTGCTGATCAAGATCAAAACGGGATGGCTATGATGGTAGTGTACACCGAAATGATCAAGGCCAAAACGGCCGGGCTGGCCGTATGGTAGTGTACACCGGAATGATCAATATGCATCTGGGAAGAGTATTAGTGAATGAATAAAGCGGTGGAGGGGACTGAGGGAGTTTGGGGCCCGGGGGTTCAAAGCCAGCGGTCCGTCAACGCAGCGATGGGGTTTTCTTTTTGTCGTTGTTTTTGTTGTTTGCTACGCTAATTCCGGTCAGTGCCATTTGTACCTTCTGAGCAACGGCAGATTCTTAAGTGTTGGCTTTGGTTTTGGTGTTACTGTTACTGTTACAATAATAGTGTCGCCTTTGAGTGAATAGTGACTGCAGATTTATGGAGGGTACGGGTGTTTGTCGTGGGTCCGATCACAGCTCTGTGATGGTGGTGGTGGTGAGGGCCTCGGTGTGTATGTGTGCGTGTGTGTGTGTGTGTGTGTGTGTGTGTGTGTGTGTGTGTGTGTGTGTGTGTGTGTGTCCAAAGACGTTTGACAGTGGATGTGTGTTAGACGCTAGGTGTGGGCGCGCGGGCGGATCACAGTTCTGTAGTGGTGTGGTGGCCTCTGTGTGTGTGTGTGTGTGTGTGTGTGTGTGTGTGTGTGTGTGGTGTGTGGCCAGTGTCATTGGGTAAGTGGAGGTGATAGACTGTGTTTGAGTCTAGCTCCAGACGAGTGTCCTGGATTCCACGTCCTAAGTGTGAGTGCCTGTGGGAGAGTGTCACGCACAGCGAATGCATTGTTGGAGTGGCAGGCGCCGCATACTTGCACTTTGAAGCCTTCTCTCGCCAGGCAGCGGCACATGTACAACCCATTAGCATTGCCCACGTGTCCGGCCAGCACAGAGGGAAGTTTTGCAAAGGCGGGGAACACACAGACGGCACAGACACACACACACACGCACGCACACACAGACACACACACACACACACACACACACACACACACACACACACACACACACACACACACACACACACAGCACGCACGCACGCACGCAACCCACGCACGCACGCACGCACGCACGCACGCACGCACACACACACACACACACACACACACACACACACCACACACACACACAAACGGCACACACACACACCACACACACACACACACACACACACACACACACACACACACACACACACGACTGGTGTCCAGTGCAGAGAGAGATCTGGGAAGGGGAGACTATAATTATCACTATTACTGAAGAGGTTCACACTCGTGCAGGCGCGTACGCGCGTGCACACACTGCACAGAGAGGGGGGGGGGGGGGCCCAATATCTGACGAGGTTCATCATGTCCGGGTTTGTTTGTTGTTGATGTTTGCTTCTGATTAGACGGAACTGATGAAAGATGCGGACATTTTCCAAATAGAGATTATTTCCCCTAATGCTTGTAATGGACATTAGGTAGAATTATCATTTTCACCTATGTACACTGTGGAGCAAGGTTCTGTGTTTATAATTATGTACTTGAAGAAATAGAGGCTTTGTTTGGTTTAAAAACAAAAACAAAGCTGTTTGCTTCTTGGTTGGGGGGTAGGGGCAGGGAAGGAAGGTAGAGAGGGTTCTTTTTGGTTGAATTGTCTCCGTTAACCCTTTCCGTGCCGAGGAAATTGTACTGCCGGGTCTGGTTCCTCCCAAGAATGGTCTCAAAGCGAGTCTTACAAAACCAGAAAGATTAGAGTTAAGGCGTTTCGTTCCACATGTTGATGCACAAAATATTGGAACTCTTGCAGGGCAAGATGTCATATACGACGTCACGTGACTAAATGGGTGGGTGGGGGTGGGGGGTGAACTCACTGTCGCCGCTGTCGTCAGACAACGTCCTGACGGCAGAGATAGGGTTACTTCGCGGAATGCTATGTATGACCAGCAGCCATCTCTTTCTTCCTTCCTTCCTGCTTCCTGTGGCGGTTACAAGTGCTAAACCGAAGCGTTTGCGGGGATTTCGTTTCGGTTCCATTGTGCACAACCTTTGTTCCTGCCTCGAAGCGCGGTTCCGCCGGAACACAGACATATATCATTGGCAGGAGCTGCCTCAAGTATCATTTTTGTCGCGACAAACACGTGTTTGTCGCGATAAAACCCGTCTTTTGTCACGACAAAAGCATGCTTGCCGCGACAAAACTTTTGTCGCGACAAAATTATGTTTCCGTGGCAGCTCCCGCCAGTGATAGACATATGGTATTGTTCTATATTGTTGTATGTCTGTGGGCCGGGAGCGTGTTGACAGAAGAGGACACAGGCCCTTCGAGTTTCACGTGCAGTTCGTGTTCTAAAGCACCCGAGACTGGCGCGCGCTCGGCACGGTGCGCCAAGACGGAGTGGCGTCACAGCTTTCACGTGCTTTCGGGCGGGGCGGAGAGGCGGGGTGGGGGGTGAGGGAGTGTAGGGGGGCATGAGGGACGAAGAAGAACACCCACTAGGGTGTTCTAGCCGTTTCCCTCCTACTCGTTGCCGTTGCTTTTAGTCAGGGAGGGCGTGGGGCGGCGGGGCCGTGGCGGGACGGTCGTAAAGTCGGCCCTGTCTGTGCCAGACATTTGTTCCGACGGCCTTTTCACAGGCATCCGTCCTTGCCGCTGAGAGTCCGTAACATAGATCAGCTAGTCGGTGCTGCCAGCAGTACATGCCCTGCCACTGGCGCTGTGATCCGCCCCACTCATGGGTCGCCACAGGGACTGGGAGAGAGAGAGAGAGAGAGTGTGTGTGTGTGTGTGTGTGTGTGTGTGTGAGAGAGAGAGAGAGAGAGAGAGTGTGTGAGAGAGAGAGAGAGAGTGTGGGGTGTGTGTGGCTGGGGCGCTCTGTGTGTGTGTGTTGTGTGTGTATTGTGCCTCCTGTGTGTGTGTGTGTGTGTGTGTGTTGTGTGTGTGTGTGTGTGTGTGTTTTTTTGTGTTGCCTGTGTGTGTGTGTGTGTGCCTGTTGTGTGTGTGTGTGTGTGTGTGTGTGTGTGTGTGAGTGTTCTGATTCCTTTTGGGCTCTGTTTCCAATCTATGGCGGAATACCAGATGGATGCCATGGACAAAAACTTCTGCGTACTTTGGGGGCTTTTGTCTTCAGCCTGTATAACCGGCAGAGACAAGTCGACGGTTGCTTACATCGGGCAAAGAGAGTATAACCCTACTAACCTTACGGAATCTCTGCTTTGCGGTTGTCTTCTGAAAAGGCTATTTTTTTATGATATGGAGAGAGAGGGAGAGAGGGAGAGGGAGGGGGGGAGAGAGAGAGAGAGAAGCCTGTCTATATGGTATGGAGAGAGACAGAGTCTCCTAGTACTTACTTTGGGGCTCCATCTCCTGTACCAAGCCAATTTGTGTTTAAGCACCAGGATAAGGTCTGATGCTACAACTAGACTTAGCTTGGCTTTTTGTGTTTTTTTTTTTGCTCTTGTGGCCAGGAAAATAACGCCCAAACGCGATAAAAAGCACGCAGTCGGTGCGTGTCTGTAGTGAGACAAGTCAGTTGAGCAGATAAGAAACTCGTTTACTCCGCCGTGTAGATCTTGTAGTTAGTCCGGGGGGGGGGAGGGGGGGGGGTGGAGAGGGAGGTTGTGTAGTTGCTCGTTGTGAAATGTTCTGGAATAAATACTGGTGCAGAGGATCAAGCTTGTCCGGGTTGATTTACCCGAGAATGCGGAACTGTACGAATTAAGTGGACGCGGTGGAAGCATTTTTATTTGTTTGTTTCGTTGATAGTATGCACGTTTTTGTTTGTTTTCATTGATAGTGTGCAAGTTTTTGTTTGTTTTCATTGATAGCATGTAAGTTTTTGTTTGTTTCATTGATAGGCGGCAAGTTTTTGTTTCATTGATAGTATGCAAGTTTTTGTTTGTTTCATTGATAGTATGCACGTTTTTGTTGGTTTCATTGATAGTGTGCAAGTTTTTGTTTGTTTCATTGATAGTATGTAAGTTTTTGTTGTTTCATTGATAGTATGCACGTTTTTGTTGGTTTCATTGATAGTGTGCAAGTTTTTGTTTGTTTCATTGATAGTATGTAAGTTTTTGTTTGTTTCATTGATAGTATGTAAGTTTTTGTTTGTTTCATTGATAGGCGGCAAGTTTTTGTTTGTTTCATTGATAGGCGGCAAGTTTTTGTTTCATTGATAGTATGCAAGTTTTTGTTGGTTTCATTGATAGTATGCAAGTAGCAAGTATGACGTAGGGCCCGGGGCCGGTGGTGGGGGAGGGGGGGGGGGGGATTTTTCGCCTACGGTATGATGGTTACCAGGCTGGTGGCTGGGTAGTGTGAGTAGAATGGCGGTTACGGTCAAAGGTTCAGTTACTGCATCTTTTTTAACGCGACCGAGACGGGATTCTGTACAGGAATTCAGGTCTTTGACGTCAGTGGCAGTGGTGTCTTTCCTGGGTTTTCAGTCATGCGTGATCTCATATCCTGTTCGATTTATTCTCAGTTTCTTGCGGCGTGAAATGATCAGAGCATGCATTAGGAGATCACATATGCACGTTAAAGGTCTATGTGTGAGGTGTGTGTGTGTGGGGGGGGGGGGGGGGGCGGGGGGGTGGCTGTGTGTAGGGTGTGTTCGTGTGTGTGTGTGTGTGTGTGTGTGTGTGTGTGGTGTGTAGTGTGTTTTGTGTGTTTGTGTGTGTTGTGTGTGTGTGTGTGTGTGTGTGTGTGTGTGTGTGTGTGTGTGTGTGTGTGTGTGTGCGTTGTAGGTGGTGCTGTGTGTGTGTGTGTGTGTGTGTGTGATGCTGCATGCTGCATGTGTTGTGTGTGGTGTGGTGTGTGTGTGTGTGTGTGTAGTGTGTGTGTGTGTGTGTGTGTGTATGAGGTTGGTGTGTGGTGTGTGTGTGTGTGTGTGTGTGTGTGTGTGTGTGTGTGTGTACGAATATTTATACAACGCCTATGCCTAACGAGAACCCGAAGAGTACAATGGGAAACAGTTGGAGAACAATGCATACCATACAAACCGTACATAATTATGTAAGTAAATGCCCAGCAACGCTTCATTCCGCTAGCGTCTTTCTCATTACGCCCAGCACACACACACACACACACACACACGCACGCACGCACGCACGCCACACACACACACACACACACACACACACACACACACACACACACACACACACACACACACACACACACACATACACACACGTAGACAGGTATACAACGATCTGCAATAGTGTTCAAAGGGGCAAAGATGGAGGTTCGGAGCTGAGTGGATGATGGAAAACACACAGCGGATTAATGAGCCCTATGCCTATGGCCCTGGCTGGTCGGGGTACATCTACATTATCAAGTGGGGGGTGGGTGGGGGGGGGGGTGGAGAGAAGGGGAAAACAACACACAAAAACGGATCGTCAAAAAAGACTACAAGTGAGGACCTGGTGCACCCAGTAGTCAATTCTTTATCAATACAGTAGGCTTTTCTTCTCTTCAGGGCGCTTTGTTGTTGTTGTTTCGAGCGTGTTCTTCCAGACATAAGTCTAATTAATGCCTCGACAGTCAGTTATTTGTTGCTCTCTCTCTCTCTCTCTCTCTCTCTCTCTCTCTCTCTCTCTCTCTCTCTCTCTCTCTCTCTCTCTCTCTCTCTCTCTCTTCTTTTCTTCTTCTTCTTCTTCTTTACACTGTGGTCTTACGTACAAACAAACAAGTTGTTATTCGTGTGGTGTCTGGCTCAGTTACTGCATCTTTAATAGTAATGTCTTTGCCATTAATTCCGTTGTTTGTTGATGATTCACAATCCTGGGGTTGGGTGGGGGGGGTTGTTAATGTTGTTGTTGGTGATGGTGGTGTGTGTGCGTGCGTGCGTGCGTGCGTGTATGTGTGTGTGTGTGTGTGTGTATGTGTGTGTGTGCGCTCGCGCCAAAGCTACACGCCACCGATGATGACTTCATTCTTTGCGCACACCCTCACGCTACCGCGCCCTTCAACAATAGCTGACTACAGTAAGGGGTTGCGCGTTTTCGAGTGTATTGTGTTGCCAGCACTTTGTCTCTTACGGTGAGTCATTTTACGTGCAACAAAAAGCATTATATATAATATATATATATATATATATATATATATATATATATATATATATATATATTCATTCATTCATTAAAAACTGTAACCCCCCACAAGAAAGCTTTGGTACTGGTACTGAAACTGCTACCCAAAGCAGCAACATTGGTCAAGTCCTTGCCTGATACACGTTGATCAAGTGAACGAAGCTAGGGCCTGTGAACTGTCACAAAAGTGGCGATACTCACTTGGCACCATTCTTCATTTATTTCCGTCCTCTGGAGGATGTGACAGATTTGTGGAAAATCTTATTTCACAGTGACACCGTGTGCTAGCCAGCAGCCGCTGGGTCTAATAGTTGAGGACGGTTAAAACGACAGCAGATGCAGCCTACCTCACCGAGTCCAAACTGTGATCATGTAATCCTCAGGGAACGGTTAAAACGACAGCACATGCAACCTACCTCACCGAGTCCAAACTGTGATCATGTAATCCTCGAGGAATGAGTAAAACGACATCAGATGCAACCTACGTCACTGACTCCAAGCTGTTTTAATGTCCTCTGCTGACGATCGAGGAACGATTCAAACGACAGCAGATGCAACCTATCTCAACTGAGTCCAAGCTGTTGTAATGTAATTCCCGAGGCTTAAAACGACAGCAGATGCAACTTACCTGAACTTAGTTCAAGCTGTGGTCATGTAATCCTCGAGGAATGATTAAAACGACAGCAGATGCAACCTACCTCACTGAGTCCAAGCTGTGGTCATGTAATCCTCGAGGAATGATTAAAACGACAGCAGATGCAACCTACCTCACCGAGTCCAAGCTGTGGTCATGTAATCCTCGAGGAATGATTAAAACGACAGCAGATGCAACCTACCTCACCGAGTCCAAGCTGTGGTCATGTAATCCTCGAGGAATAATTAAAAAAACTGTGGTCATGTAATCCTCGGGGAACGATTAAAACGACAGCAGATGCGGCAACCTACCTCACCGAGTCCAAGCTGTGGTCATGTAATCCTCGAGGAATGATTTAAAAAAAGGTGTGATCATGTAATCCTCGAGGAATGATTAAAACGACAGCAGATGCAACCTACCTCACCGAGTCCAAGCTGTGGTCATGTAATCCTCGAGGAACGATTAAAACGACAGCAGGAATGATAAAAAATAAAATAAAATAAAAGGTGTGTTCATGTAATCCTCGAGGAACGATTAAAACGACAGCAGATGCAACCTACCTCACCGAGTCCAAGCTGTGGTCATGTCCTCCACTGACCAGGAACGATGACGACAGCAGATGCAGCTTACTTCCCTGCGTCCAAGCTGTGGTAATTCAGTGTAATCCTCGAGGAACGATTAAAACGACAGCAGATGCAACCTACCTCACCGAGTCCAAGCTGTGGTCATGTCCTCCACTGACCAGGAACGATGACGACAGCAGATGCAGCTTACTTCCCTGCGTCCAAGCTGTGGTCATTCAGTGTAATCCTCGAGAACCTTCCCGCAGCCAAACGGCAGGGTTGACGCCGGATCACGCACGACAATCCCACACCGCACAACAAACACTGTGCGTCTATATCCGTCCTCCGCTTGCGCACAATTAGTATATGTATATTTACACTCAGGGGTGAAACGAACGAGTAGATTTTCAATTCAAAAAGCCCCTGTCGTGTTTCCGGCATGGACAAAGCAGCTGGACCTCCCGTTTAGTGTGGAGAGGCTGACTGAACGAACGAACCGTCGAGAGTGGGGCGAGGGCGTCTGCGTCTACATATCTGTAGGCCTACATGGTATACATGTGTGTGTGTGTGTGAAGCGGCTGATATATAAACGAGTGCGACACATACAGGGCCCCCATCGTCCTTACCGCGATCCGCCTTCTCGGCGGTGGTTGGTTGGATAGGCGAGCGGGCTGGCCCGACGGAGCTGGATAAAAGTGTGCGGAGAGAGAAGCAGGACCCAGTAGGTCAGAACTGGTATCAGGATGTGTGCGGCTTCCTGGCGAACAGTAAGGGGTCGTACACTGGAGCACATTGTCTGGACGTCGTGGCAGTTAAAACTGTGTGGACAGCACTAGTACAGAATGAAAATAACGAAAATAATTAAGTACACACTGTTCCTTTCATAATGTCCATAAGAAGTTGATTTCTTTTTCTTACATATTCTTCATCCTCTGTGTGTGTGTGTGTGTGTGTGTGTGTGTGGTGTGTGTGTGTGTGTGTGTGTGTGTCTCTCTCTCTCTCTCTCTCTCTCTCTCTCTCTCTCTCTCTCTCTCTCTCTCTCTCTCTCTCTCTCTCTCTCTCTCTCTCTCAGAATTTTGTTTTTAATCAGTATACCATATAAATTTAAAATATTTTAAAAGGGTGTCGCTTTAGCAAGGCCGCGAAGAAGACAGGCGTTTGTCTGGCTCTCTGTCAGCCTCTGTCTGTCAGCTTCTCTGTCATTTCAACCCCTCTCTGTCAACCCCTCTCTGTCAGCCCCTCTCTGTCAGCCCCTCTCTGCCAGCCCCTCTCTGTCAACCCCTTTCTGTCAGCTTCTCTCTGTCAGCCCCTCTCTGTCATCCTCTCTCTGTCAGCCCCTCTCTTTCAACCTCTCTCTGTCAACCCCTCTCTGTCAACCTCTCTCTGTCAGCCCCTCTCTGTCAGCCCCTCTCTGTCAGCCTCTCTCTGTCAACCTCTTTCTGTCAACCCCTCTCTGTCAACCTCTCTCTCTCAGCCGCTCTCTGTCAGCCTCTCTCTGTCAGCCCCTCTCTGTCAGCGCCTCTCTGTCAACCCCTCTCTGTAAGCCTCTCTCTGTCAACCCCTCTCTGTCAACTCCACCCCTCTCTGTCAACCCCTCTCTCTCTGCCAGCCCCTCTCTGTCAGCCTCTCTCTGTCAGCCCCTCTCTGTCCCACTCTGTCAGCCCCTCTCTGTCAGCCTCTCTCTGTCAGCCCCTCTCTGTCCCACTCTGTCAGCCCCTCTCTGTCAGCCTCTCTCTGTCAGCCCCTCTCTGTCAGCCCCTCTCTGTCCCACTCTGTCAGCCTCTCTCTGTCAGCCCCTCTCTGTCAGCCCCTCTCTGTCCCACTCTGTCAGCCCCTCTCTGTCAGCCTCGTGGCCGCCAACCCGTACCCTCGCGGCGTCCAGTAGGCGGTTTGGCGGTGTTTCCTACCCAGCATGGCAAACCCGCAGGTGTCCGTGCAGCCCCAGCATGACAGTTACCAAGCAGCTTGGCAGTGCTTTGCATTGTAACTCGGCATCGCAGATCTCGGCCCCTGCAGCGGGCCACATTGGCAACGCAGGAGAGGAGAGAGCAAGAGCTTCCTTTGGGGTTCACCTTCTGTGGGCCGGCCTGTGCCCTGCCGGTCCGGATCCTCTTAATTGGCAGTAATCACCCCCCCCCCCCCCCCCCCCCACCCCCACCCCAACACACACACACACCCAATCTCACCCCCAGACGCCCCCCTCCCTCTCCCCCCCCCCTATCCCCCCATGGTAAAGGTGAACCCCTGCCAGACGGAGGTTAACGGTAATCACCCACCTCCACCCCCACCCCCTTGTAAACGTCCACCCCTGTCCGGTCTCTGGGAGGTGAGTGATGCTGACACTGGTCTGCCAGGACGGCGCCTGCTTGGAGTGCTGCCCTTTTGCTGCCCTCCACCGGGTCTCCAGTTTCAGCTCTGGACCAGTGGTGGCGGTTGTGGTGGCGGTGGGGGTCTTGGGGTTAACTGTGTCCCGTTTCCACTGTTGTAATTAATTGTGACCCTGAACGAATGGCCTATGGCCCTTGGCGGAAGTGGTGCTGGGGCCGTTGGCCCGATTTGTGAGCCGAAGTAAAGAGTCATTACTGGTACCAGCATGTCCGGGTATTCAGGTTATTTGACCCTCTGTGTGTGTGTGTGTGTGTGTGTGGTGTACCAGTGTGTATTTTTAAGTATGTGTGCGTGTAAGATAATCTTTATTGTCCTCAAAAGGAAATTTGCTTAGAAATGTGTGATGTACTTGTATTTATTTTTTAAGTGTGTGTGTGTGTGTGTGTGTGTGTGTGTGCGCATCCCCTTCTCAGTTTGTCAGTGTCAGTCTTCACACGTGTGGCCCCTGAGGTTTAGAAACAAAATGCCGTGTTGATAAATAACACTGCCTTATGCCCCAACACAAGAAGCTGTGAAAACATCAGCTGTTTGGGTGATGAACCCGTTTATCATGCAGTTTCCCCCCTTCTGGGCAATCTGTTTCGATGATGAACTTGTTTATCATGCAGTTTCTCCCCTCCTGGGCAATCCTTTGGAGACTTGATGCCCTCCATTTCTGAAGCTTTATCCGGCTGGTATGCTGATAACTATCTAGAATCATATGCAGTGGCTAAAGGTGTATCCATGTCAAGAGGTGTGTCAGAGTTGTATCCACACTGAGAAGTGCTTCTATCAAAAAGTGTGCTGGGTTCGATTCCAATACCTAGAGGTGTATCCATGTCAAGAGGTGTGTCAGAGTTGTATCCACATTGAGAGGTGCGCCCCCTATTAAAAGGTGTGCTGGGTTCGCATCCAATACCAAGAGGTGTATCCATGTCAAGAGGTGTGTCAGAGTTGTATCCACATTGAGAGGTGCGCCCCCTATTAAAAGGTGTGCTGGGTTCGCATCCAATACCAAGAGGTGTATCCATGTCAAGAGGTGTGTCAGAGTTTGTATCCACATTGAGAACTACACCCCCTATTAAAAAGTGTGCTGGATTTGTATCCAATACCTAGAGGTGTATCCCAGATCACAAAGTGTATCTGGGGGTGTATGGGATGTGTAATTTGACATCTGGAAGCATAGCAGGAGTCTGTCTGTGAAAGCCCTGTTTATTGGGACAAAGGTAAAGAGTTTGTGAAAGCCCTGTTTATTGGACAAAGGTAAACATTTCACTCACTGGGGAGAAGAAAAAAAGTGTAAACTTGGCCAAAGGGAATGCCAGCCAGCCTGTTCTGTTCCACATTGAGAGGTGCGCCCCCTATTAAAAGGTGTGCTGGGTTCGCATCCAATACCAAGAGGTGTATCCATGTCAAGAGGTGTGTCAGAGTTGTATCCACATTGAGAGGTGCGCCCCCTATTAAAAGGTGTGCTGGGTTCGCATCCAATACCAAGAGGTGTATCCATGTCAAGAGGTGTGTCAGAGTTGTATCCACATTGAGAGGTGCGCCCCCTATTAAAAGGTGTGCTGGGTTCGCATCCAATACCAAGAGGTGTATCCATGTCAAGAGGTGTGTCAGAGTTGTATCCACATTGAGAGGTGTGCATGATAAAAGGTGTGCTGGGTTCGTGTCCAATACCAAGAGGTGTATCCATGTCAAGAGGTGTGTCAGAGTTGTATCCACATTGAGAACTACACCCCCTGTTAAAAAGTGTGCTGGATTTGTATCCAATACCTAGAGGTGTATCCCAGATCACAAAGTGTATCTGGGGGTGTATGGGATGTGTAATTTGACATCTGGAAGCATAGCAGGAGTCTGTCTGTGAAAGCCCTGTTTATTGGGACAAAGGTAAAGAGTTTGTGAAAGCCCTGTTTATTGGGACAAAGGTAAACATTTCACTCACTGGGGAGAAGAAAAAAAGTGTAAACTTGGCCAAAGGGAATGCCAGCCAGCCTGTTCTGTTACATCTGCCTTACTGTAGTTGTGTTGATAAGACTTGAAATCTTGGCTGGGGCCCTTGGGAACGGCTCGCAGTTTGCTTACATTGCACCGCTGCAGTGGGTCGTGATCGGGGCCCTGCTTTTCACTTCCAGACAGAAGGTGCCAGGGTGTTGTGTGATTTTGTTTTTGTTTTGTGGGATTTTTTTGTTTTGTTTTTGTTTGTTTTTCTGCTTTGTTTTTCGTGGGAAGGGGATTCAGGAGGCACACAAACGAGTCAAAGAAGAGACTGATATAATGTATACTCTGTGATTCGATCTTTTCTTTGTGTACCTCCTGATTTGATGTGTGTGTGTGTGTGTGTGTGTGTGTGTGTGTGTGTGTGTGTGTGTGTGTGTGTCTCAGTGTTGCATTTTTTACCACACAAACCACTGGTGTGGTTTTTGTTGTTGTTTTAGTACCACACAAACTGGATTGTGTTGGGCTTTTGTTTTTATACACGCACAGAACTTGTTTTTGTGGTGGTGGTTTTGTTGTTATTTTACCACACAGTACTGGTGTTTTTTATATACTTGTGTACTGAGGTGATCTCCATAGTCTCATAGGAAATAACTGGTTACCTGTTTTGTTAAACTCCATTTCACATTTGTGACTGACATTTACAATGTCTGTGTGTGCGCAGCCCCGCTGGGAGCCCTACATCCCTGAGTTTGGCGCCTATGTGGAGGTAGCGTTCACATCATCTGCTCATCTGTGGCCCTGGTCTGGCTACCTGGCCATTTCTGTCACCGCCTCCAAGGCTGCTGCCTCCTGGGACGGCATCGCCAAGGGGCAGGTCACTCTCACAATTGAGTCACCGCCCGATGGTGTGAGTGTTCTTGTCAGATTTTTTCATGTCTGTGGAATGGAAGAAATTTGAAACTAATAAGTGTATGTTTCTAACTTGTCTGTGTGGTTACAGGCTCACTGCCATTTGAGCATCTCTGTACTGACTAACTGACAGTTTTCAGAGACCTGTGGTGTAACCAATTATGGCAGTGTTACAAACTGACAGTTTTCAGAGACCTGTGGTGTAACCAATTATGGCAGTGTTACAAACTGACAGTTTTCAGAGACCTGTGGTGTAACCAGATATGGCAGTGTTACAAACTGAGAGTTTTCAGAGACCTGTGGTGTAGCCAATTATGGCAGTGTTACAAACTGACAGTTTTCAGAGACCCGTTGGTGTAACCAAATATGGCAGTGTTACAAACTGACAGTTTTCAGAGACCTGTGGTGTAACCAAATATGGCATTGTTACAAACTGACAGTTTTCAGAGACCTGTGGTGTAACCAAATATGGCATTGTTACAAACTGACAGTTTTAAGAACCTGTGGTGTAACTAAATATGGCATTGTTACAAACTGACAGTTTTAAGATACCTGTTGGGTAACCAGTTATGGCAGTGTTACAAACTGACAGTGTTTTGATACCTGTGGTGTAACCCAATTACTATGGCATTGTTACAAACTGACAGTTTTCCAATACCTGTGGTGTAACCAATTATAGCAGTGGTTGGAGGAAACATGTCACAAACCAGGGCTTGCAGTCTGATCAGTTGGTTGTTCTTCACATTCATACCTGTATTATTTTCACCAGGAGGATGAGAAGGAGCCGAGACAGTCGAAGGTGACTCTTCCCATCCGAGTGAAGATAGTGCCCACACCGCCCAGGAGGTAAGAGACTTGTGCAGTCAACAGGACATTAAAAATCCAGTTACTAACTAACTAACTTGTCTTTCTCCCCACAGTGGAGTGCCATGGACACAGGCACATGCATTAAGACCCCCTCTGCTGAGCACCCAGAGAAGTGTGTTTGCCGTGACAAAACTTTTGTCATGATAAAATTATGTTTGTCGTGACAAATATTTCTTGTGACAAAAATATGTCACGACAAAGGTTTTGTCACGACAAGCATACTTTTGTTGCGACAAAAGACGTTTTGTCGTGACAAACACATGTTTGTCGCAACAAACGCATGTTTGTCGTGACAAAAATGATACTCGTGGCAGCTCCTGCCAATGATAGAGATTTTCGGTTCTTAAGCCAGGAGCATTTTGAGAAGATAGCCTGGCATGTTTCGCCCACTGCCAGAAATTCTGTGTTTGTAATTTCAGCCTTCTTGGTTCATTCAGCTTCACGGTGTGTTTTGTATTGCCCTGATATAACTGTAATGGTTGACTGGGCATAAAGCACCAAATTACTTACTTGCATTTTTTTTTTTTACTTGCAACAACTTTATTTCATGAATGCTGTGACTTCCACAGTGTTTAATACAACTTTCTTTCATGAATGCTTTGACTTTCGCAGTGTTTTGTTCAACTCACTTTCATGAAGGCTTCGACTTTGGCAATATTTCATGCAACTTGTTTCCATGAAGGCTTTGACTTTCGCAGTGTTTCGTTTGGGGGTGGGGGGGGGTAGTCCATGGGTCATTAGTGCCATGGGTTGATGTGTGTGTTGCACTATTTAGATTGTGTGCTATGTTGGGGGTCCGGGTCATAGTGCTATGGGTTGATGTGTGTGTTGCACCAGATGTGTGCCAGGTTGATGGGGGGAGGGTTAGTCCATGGGTCATTAGTGCCATGGGTTGATGTGTGTGTTGCGCCAGACAGATTGTGTGCCAGGTTGATTGGGGGGGGGGGGGAGTCAGTGGGTCATTATTGCCATGGCCTGCCATGCCATGGGTCACTGTGTGTTGCAGCAGACAGATTGTGTGCCATGTTGATGGTGGGGGGGAGGGGGAGGGGGGGCGGCAGGCGGGGGTTAGCCCATGGGTCATTATTGCCATGGGTTGATGTGTGTGTTGCAGCAGATTGTGTGCCATGTTGATGGGGAGGAAGGGGGGGGGGAGGGGGTTAGTCCATGGGTCTTTATTGCTGTGGGATGATGATATGTGTGTTGCAGCGGACAGATAGTCCGTGGGTATTTATCATCTGAAACAGAACAAGACCCAGAGCACCTATGCAGAATATAAAAAATATATTAAAAAAAAAAAGGGGGGGGGGTGAATTAATATCGCTCAAATTCAAAATATATTACACATACACAACATCAAAGACCAGAGTCACCTTTGTTGCTGTTGGTTGATACGTGTCTTTATTTTTGCTATGGGTTGATTTGTGTTGCAGCAAGAGAATTCTGTGGGACCAGTACCACAACCTGCGGTATCCGCCTGGCTACTTTCCGCGGGACAACCTCCGCATGAAGAATGACCCTCTGGACTGGTCAGTTCTTGATTTGATGAGTGTTTCGTTTACGTTTGTCTCATGCTGTTTCTCCGTCTGCCTCTCTCATTTTGTCTGTCCTTCTGTCCATCCACCCACTACCCCCCGCTCTCCATCTCTCTGTGTGACTGTCCCATGCAAATTCCAGATTTTAAATATGATTGTATGGTGTGTGTTTTTTGTGTTTTTTTAAAGAAGTCAGTCTGTGAGCTCAACTTTTTGTTCCCTCTGGCATGTTTACAGGAATGGTGACCACATCCACACTAACTTCCGAGACATGTACCAACATCTGCGAAGCAGCGGTTACTACGTGGAGGTTTTAGGTGAGAGATGATAACATCTGTACACAGTACAATTCTCTCCCCCCCCCCCCCCCCCCCCCCCCACCCTGTTGGTTTTTTAATTAGTATAAAAAATAAATTAAAAAATATTACTATGTTTTGTCGCCCTGATGTAACTGCACTGGTTGACTGGGCGTAAAACACCAATTACTTACTTACTCTTGTTTTGTGTGGGTTTGGTTTTGGGGGGGGTGTAGGGTGCTTCCCCATTTTCATTTTTATTGATTTGGTGTTTCATCATAATAACGCATTTGCCTGTTTCAAAAACCAGCATACCTTTATTGTCCTTTTGTTTGTTTTTGTACAGTTCTCAGTCATTTTCGAAATTCTTCCCCTGAAGTTATAGAAGTTGAGAGACTTTCAGCTGAAAGTGTGATTGGAGTGTGATTTTATGTGATGCTGTACGGTGATGTTTAACATAATGTCACACAATACGGTATTGTGTAACCACATGCTTCCTTGGCAGGGTCTCCATTCACCTGTTTCGACGCCAGTCAATATGGCACGCTGCTGATCGTCGACGCTGAAGAAGAGTACTTCCCAGAGGAGGTGACCAAGCTGAAACGTGATGTTGACAACGGTCTCTCCGTCATCATCTTCGCCGACTGGTACAACGTCTCTGTCATGAAGAAAGTCAAGTTCTACGACGAAAACACAAGGTTTGGTTCACTAATGGGAGCTAGATGTAATAAACTAAACTGCACAGCCTGCACGCAGTTTTTGATGGAAAGTGATAAATAGCATGTGAACAGTGCTGCATTCACAGGGTGCTTTATTTCTTCAGTTGTATCCGTTATAACTGGCAGATCACTGCACACAAACTTGATAAACAAAAACTGATTCCTGCTGTTTCCATGGACTGGCATAGTTTTTTTCAGTTATATGAGTTATAGCTGGCTGATCATTGCACACAAACTGATGAACAGAAACTGATTTCCACTGTACCCATAGACCAGCATAAAAAACAAAAATTCTCAGTTATATCTGTTATAACTGGTAGATCACCACACACAAACTTGATAAATGAAAACTGGTTCCTATCGTACCCAAACACCAGCACCATCACACCGGGGGGGGGGGGTTTCCAAACTATAACTGCTTATCACCAGGAACAAAACTGAGGATGATGGTCGTTGGGGATGGGTGGGTTTTGCATGAGGTTCAGACCTAAAGTGTGTGTAAATTTGCTTTTTGGATCCCCTTGACTGGATATAACTAGAAATCAAATTCCTATCATTCTGAAAGTAGAGGAAGGTTGTTGGTATGGATTTAGTGCACTTATTGCAGTTTAGAAATAGCATGACCTTTTCCACTTTACTTTTAAAGTGCACAGCAAGATGAAGGGCTGCATTGTTTACCTTAGTGTGAAAAGAGCATGATGTTTCGCAGTTTGCTTTCAAAGTTTACAGCCTGATGAAGGGCTCCAATGTATACTTTGGCTCTGTGCTGAGAGATTTTATGCCTCAAATCAGAAATGAGAAAGATGAGATTCATTTGGTCTAAACTTCAAGTAATTTTTGTTGTTGTTGACTGTGTGTATGTGTGTGTGTGTGTGTGTGCGTGTGTATGTGCGTGCATGCATGTGTGTGTGTGTGTGTGTGTGTGCAGACAATGGTGGATGCCAGACACAGGCGGTGCCAACATCCCAGCCATCAACGACCTCCTGCTGCCCTACAGCATGGCCTTCAGGTCAGTCAGTCACAACACTCACTGTTCTAGTCACCACCACCACCAACAGCAAAGAGCAAGATTTTTGGCAACGTTTGTAGCTGAAAATTTAAGACCTCCACAACTGGCATGAATCCACATGTGTGATATGGTGTGGTGATGGAGTAAAGAGTCCCTACTGTTGTTAGGGTTTTAGTTTATTTGACACATTATTGTTATTATATAATATAACCACTTGTTGAGCACCTCATCTTGAGATGAGCCCTAAATGCTTCACAATGGCAACAATACAGTGCTATTCTTTGTTTACGAGCAGACCCAATGCGCTCAAGTCCTATGCAACTCAGAATGAGTGACTAGCTTTACACTGCGTGATTTTGAATATCCACCTAAGTGGTGTACTTACAGCACTCTTTGGTTGTTACATGGCTGGTGCCATGTCAAACTGCTGCCATCTCATCGCACATTCTGTGTACACCATACAAACATGCAGAATGCTTACCGTTTATCCTTCCTGTCCTGCTTTTCCTCCCAGCTGGCATCAGTTTACCCATGTGAATATAGTGGTGGAATAAAGGTTCCTTACTATTGATAGGGTTTGTGTTTAAAACACAGAAGTTTTCCTTTCTACTCTCCTGTTGGTCCCAGCTCTTTACCCGTGGAGATCCTTCTTAAAGTTTGTCTCTTTGTCTCTAAATACTCTCCTTGGTTTAAGATTTGAAACTTCTTTCTTTTCTGTTTTTGTTTTTCAGTGTGTGTGTGTGTTGGTGACAAAGACCCATAAGATGGTTGTTCTGTTTTTGATCAAGACGTTTAGCATACCATCTTTGCTGTGTGTTTTCAGTGATGAGGTCTATGAGGGAGATTTTGCCATTGGCGATCATGACAGTAAGTAACACAGTGATTCAGGGCTTGATTTTGTTCGACGGGATGGAGGTGGTGAATGCATTGGGGTTTGCCAGTGCAGCCTGTTTTTGTTTTGTTTTTCCACGACGCCACCTCACCATCCTTTGTCATCCTATTTAAAGATCCAAACACACAAAAGGTTATTTAAAATGAACGCCGATTTTATTAGGACAACACAAAACATGTGCAAATTTGGGGAACAAACCCTTTTTTCCAAGCAAGGTAAATGATGAAAATTATAAATGGGGTTTAACCCAAAAATGTGCACACATTTTGTGTTGCCCTATTAAAATCCATGTTTAGTTTTTTTTAACCTTTTTTGTGTTTGGATCTTGTTTCAGAACTCTAGCACAGAAGCATGCATTCAACTTTGTTTTGTTTTGTTTTTTGTTGTTTTTCTTTTTTCTCGGATATGGAGGAATAAACTTGTGATGTCTTTTGTCTTAAAGTGACATTCATTGAGGTCATTTCCTTCAAAAAAATTTTTTTTATATACCCTTTACTTTTTTTGCTGTTGAAAATGGAGAGTTGTGACTTTAAAAAATAAATAAATAAAAATGCAATCTTAGCACTATACCAGATGAACAATATCTGCCTTGTTGTTTTGTGTGTGTTTTGGTTGATTGATGATCGCTTATATAGCGCTGTTCTCCGCTCTCTTGAGCAGACTCACTGCGCTCGCATGCAATGCTACATGAGTGTCTAGGTTTCTATAGTGCGTTTTTTTTTAAATATCCACCGAAGTGGTGTACTTACAGCGCTGGCATGGCTGGTGCCACATGAAACTGCTGCCATCTCGGC
Source organism: Alviniconcha marisindica (assembly GCA_018857735.1). Lineage (NCBI taxonomy): Eukaryota > Metazoa > Mollusca > Gastropoda > Provannidae > Alviniconcha > Alviniconcha marisindica. The sequence continues at coordinate 300,641 of JABMCL010003594.1, read as the reverse complement.
GCAAGGTCTGTGTACACCATACAACCATGCTCCATGTCACTTCATGCAAAGCCACATACGTAAGGTGTATGCGCGTTTAGCTGTAACCTGCCACCTGCACTTTTGGCAGAATGACTGGGATCTTTTACGTGCTACTGTGGTAACACAGGGGTGGAACGGATACCAAAATAAGAGTCAGCACTGAAAGTCGACCCTAGAGAAGAAAATTCTCCCACCACTCCTGCAGGGATTCGAACCTGCGACCTTTCAATCACGAGTCCGGCGCTCTAACCACTGAGCTATCCCCACCCTCCATGTGTGTGTCAGTGAACTGCACTGACATGGGAACCAGAAGTAGTGATTCCCGTTACATTCATGGTTTTGTAGTGAATAACTGAAACATCTTGTTCACAGTGCACTACGCTTCTGGAACCAGCATTGCCAAGTTTCCACAGGATGGCATGTTGCTGACACAAACACTCAAAAATCAAGGTAAACCATTGACAGCTTTTGTTGTTGTTGTTTTTATCAGCACATTTGATTGCTTGCCACTCTTTGGGCTTGGTGGAGAAATAGGCAGTATCCACTTTTAGCCCCATCGGTTCGCTATTCTCAGATGATTTGAGAATGGGGGTGTGCATGTGCTTGTGTATAGCACTGGCATAGTACAGAATAAATTGATATGTGGATATGCCAGCGTAGTGCATACTTCAAGTTCATTCTGTCCCCCCCCCCCAACCCACACCACACACACACACACTCATTCTCATACCATTTGAGGGCCACAAACCAATGGGGCTAAAAGTGGACATTGCCGAGAAATCAGGATTTTAATAAGGTCTCAGACTTCAGGTTCCGAAATTTATGAATACTTTTTGCGAAAAAAGGAAAGACAGTTGTTAACCAAAAATCAGCTGGCATGTGTCCATTATATTTCTGATCTAAATTTGCCACACTTTTCCAATCCAAGTTTTCGAGTTTTCTGCATTTTAAGCTTTTCACTGGAAGGAAGAATCTGCAGTCCTGAAAATGCCTGGGAACCCTTGCATGGCCGTCTTATGCCGCAGTATTGTTTTGCGGCAGTGTTTGAAGTGCTGAAAGGGGAGGCCCAGACCAAAGAGGGTGTACCAGTACTGGACATGCCTTATGCTACGATATCTTTGATTTATGTTTGAAGTGCTGAAAGGAAAGACCCAGACCAAAGAGGGTGTACCCATACAGAACATGTCTTTTGCTGCAGTATCAATGTTTTGTGGCAGGGTTTGAAGTGCTGAAAGGGGAGACCCAGACCAAGGAGGGTGTACCCATACTGGGCATGCACCAGACTTTGTCCCAGCCAGGTGCAGGCCGCATTGTGCTGTACGGCGATTCCAACTGTCTGGACACCAGTCACCTGCAGAAAGGTACTGCCCTCTTAGTGTGCATGCGTGATTGTGCGAGTGTGTGTGTGTATGTGTGCACATGTGCGTGTGTGTGTGTGTGTGCATGTTTGTGTGTGTGTGCGTGTGTATGTGCGTGTGTATGTGCGCATACATGTATGTGTGTGTGTGTGTGTGTGCATGAGTGCATGCATGTGTGTGTATGGGTGCGCGCATGTGTGTGTGTGTATGTTGTGTGCATGTGTGTGCGTGCGCGCACATGTGTATATGTGTGAAAGAGGGCTCTATGGATTGAAAATGGAGAAGACTGCTGCTCCAGCTGTCACTTACAGAAAAGATTTTGTCTTTCATTATTCTGTAACATTGAATTTGAGAAGGGTCATTCTGTGATTGTAATGGTTTGGTTACTTGGCAGGAGGAAAATTGTTAATAGATTTATGTACAGTAAATGTATATGTGTTTAATAGTTGGTCTGATGGTTACTGTTGTTTTTAATAATCATATTTTATGTTTTTTTCATTGTTACAGTTAATTGGATATATAACACCTAGAACTTTTTAAGTTTGTGCCATAAAAGTATCTCTGTCCGTATAGTCTTCTGAATCTGAGTTTAGTGAGCAATAGCGTTTTTAATGAAACAAATTCAAGTTTTCATTGTTAGTATGTTACTGTTACGCACTTACAACTTGTTCAGGTTTGTGCCATGGAGGTATCTCTGTTTGTGTACTATTCTGAATTTGAGTTCAATGAGCAGCTATTGATAGTGTTTTATTTGTTTGTGTGGTGGTAGATTGCTTCTGGATGCTGAAGGCCATTTTGGAGTACACGGCCCACAAGGTGCTGCCCGCCAACCTCTTCATGCAGGATCCTGTGCAACTGCCCCCGATGCTGGAGCTGCCGGAAAGGATGGAAGGTAACAACCCCCCCCCCCCCCCCCCCTCCGGCATTGCTCCCTACTCCACCTGCCCCTGATGCTGGAGCTGCAGGAGAGAATGGAAAGTAAGCACCCCCCTCCCCCCCAACCCCCAGCCTTGCTCCCTACTCCACCCTGCCCCCAATGCTGGAGCTGCTGGAGAGAATGGAAGGTAAGCACCCCCTCCCTCCCCCCCCCTCCCCCCCAACCCCCAGCCTTGCTCCCTACTCCACCCTGCCCCCATGCTGGAGCTGCTGGAGAGAATGGAAGGTAAGCACCCCCCACCCCACCCCCCCACCCCCACCCCTTCAGGACCTCTCCATCAGCCATCCTTGTTTCAGAGCTTGCGAGTGGCCATTAAGAGCCCTTTTGTAAATTTCACACCAGGACTATAATACTATTATAGTAGTCAGTAGATCGGTGCGGTAGAATTTCTCTTTCATACTAATATCAGTGAAATAGGATCATGTAAAAGTCGCATATGAGTGCCATTTTAAAAGGTTAATTCTCTGAAGATTCTCCCACAGGAAATCACCTTCACCGCTACTCCAAGGTCATTGAAGGCAACCTGGGGAAATCAAGGTCTCGACCTTTGCCACCATGCCCGAGCCACAACTGGGCCATGCCACATCCAATCAACAAATCGGCTCCAAGGTAACACTGGTGGAGCCTAGACTGCTGGGAAACTGGGAGTTTGTTCTCTTGCCCAAAGTTGTGTGTGCCCACTGTATCTTTAATTGCAATGGGTCAGATGTTCTGGTTCAGTGTCAGTTGTTTTAAACTGTATGGCTGTGCTTATTTCAGGTGGGTTTTTGGTTTTTTTTTAGTCAGTAAGGAGTTCCAGTCAATTCAGTCTGGAAGGGTTTGCTGTTTCAGATCATTTAGTTGGCAGCAGTTGGCACTTTCACTCGGTTAAGTCCACATTGTCCGTTCCATGCTGCTGTCTTCGTCCATCTCAAATTTCTGTTTGCTGCCCCTTTTAAGTTGTGTAAATTAAGCACTGTATGGTCAGTATCATGTGTACAGGTGCCTTTCTGGGTGTGAATAGTCTCTGTGGACAAGATTTTGTGCTTTGTATATGCTTCAGTTATTACTATTACAAGGATTTGCTGTTTCTAATTTTTAACATGCAACGATTTGCCATTTCAGTTAATTCAATCTGTAAGAATTTTTTGGTTCAAGTTTTCAGCCTGTAAGGATTTGCCACTTCCGGTAATTTAGGCCACACAGATTTGCTGTTTCATTTAATTCAGTCTGTAAGGAGTTGTTCATTTTAATCGATATGGATTTACTGCCTGAAGTTTTCAACCTGTAAGGATTTGCCATTTCAGTTAATTCAGTCTATAAGGATTTGTCAATTTGAGTCAATAAGGATTTACTGTCTGAAGTTTTCAACCTGTGCCTGTGTGAGGATTTGCCATTTCAGTTAATTCAGTCTGTAAGGATTTGTTAATTGTAGTCATTAAGGATTTACTGTCTGAAGTTTTCAACCTGTAAGGAGTTGCCATTTCATTAAATTCAGTCTGTAAGGATTTGTTAATTTTAGTCGGAAAGGATTTGCTGTCTGAAGTTTTCAACCTGTAAGGATTCACCATTTCAGTTAATTCAGTCTGTAAGGATTTGTTAATTTTAGTCCGTAAAGATTTGCTGTCTGAAGTTTTCAACCTGTAAGGATTTGCCATTTCAGTTAGTTAGTCAAGACTTGTTATTTTGGGTTGGTGAGGACTTGCCGTCTCCGGGGTTGTCTCCACCTGTCTCTAAGCATGGGTTGTCTCCCCTCCCTCTCCAGCAACCTGTACCAGCCTCAGAAGCTGATGTCCATTGACCTGGACCCCCCGGCCCTGCTGTCGGTCAACAAGCGCGACAACCCCCTCAACCTGCCCATCAAAGGCATCCAGGACAAGCCGGGCTTCCCGGACTCGCAGCTGAACAGCAGCGGCGGCAGCATCGTGTCGGACCACCCCACCTTCCTGTCCATGCTGGCCTTCCTGAGCACGGGGCTGGTGGTCCTCTTCCTCATCAACCAGTACTACCGCCGGCGCTCCCGCCCCAAGAGGAAGCGCCCCAGGCAGGCGGCCAAGCCCCGCCGGGCCCAGCCGATGGGGGGGTTCGGGCTCAAGATCCCAGGGGTCTGATGATGATGTGGAGATAGGCTTGCGGTGTTATGTGTGTGTGTGTGTGAGGGGTGTGTTGTGAGGGTGTGTGTGTGTGTGCATGTGTATGTGTATGTGTGTACATCACACCCAGCAGATCAGAGGCTTTGGGCTCAAGATCCCAGGGGTCTGATGATGATGTGGAGATAGGCTTGTGGTGTCTGTGTGTGGTGTCTGTGTGTGTGTGTGTGTGTGTGTGTGAGAGAGAGAGAGAGAGAGATGCGCGCATGTGTGTGTGTATGTGTGTACATACATCACACCCAGCCAGTGGGAGGCTTTGGGCTCAAGGTCCCAGGGGTCTGACAATGATGTGAATATAGACTTGGCATGTGGTGTGTGTGTATGTGACTTTGCTTAGAATGGTCCTGCTGGGCAAGATTTTGCGTCATACAAATCCTGTACAAAGTATTATTATGTGGGTAAGTAAGAGCATGCACATTACAGATACAGACATGCATGAGGTTATTTATAGAGAGCACTCAGCTTGTGATGTTGGTTTTATCCAAGGGAAGATGCAGCATTTGCACTTTTTTTGGGGGGTGCCACTTCCACAGATTTGTGATAGTTTGATGGAACTTGTTATGACTGCGAGTGTCATGTACATGATGTATAACTGTGTAACTATGAAGATATTGTGAATTCTTTGCCCAGTGGAATAATGTGTATTCTGTGCTATATTTTCCCCAGCACATGTGTTCATTTATGTGGGGGGTTTTGCTTGCTTTTTTGTCATTGCTGTATTGTGGGGGGTTGGTTTTTGACGTGGTGGTTTTTGTTGCTGTTGCTTTTCTTTTGTTCCTTGTAAGGGATGGAGTTAATTGGTATGAGCAGAAGGCAGACGGACTTTGGAGGGCTGTTCGAGGAAAAACAGGGATCAAAAGCAGAGGACATACTTCCAGTGTCCCTCATTTGTCCTTAGTATATCAGCCCGACAGCTGAGGACATTAATCCCCATGGGCATGGCATTGTCCCCACTATGTCAGCCCGACAGCTGAGGACGTAATCCCCGTGGGCATGGCATTGTCCCCACTATGTCAGCCCGACAGCTGAGGACATTAATCCCCATGGGCATGGCATTGTCCCCACTATGTCAGCCCGACAGCTGAGGACGTAATCCCCATGGGCATGGCATTGTCCCCACTATGTCAGCCCGACAGCTGAGGACGTAATCCCCATGGGCATGGCATTGTCCCCACTATGTCAGCCTGACAGCTGAGAACATTAATCCCCATAGGCATGGCATTGTCCCCACTATGTCAGCCTGACAGCTGAGGACATTAATCCCCATAAGCATGGCATTGTCCCCACTATGTCAGCCTGACAGCTGAGGACATAAGCCCCATGGACATGGCATTGTCCCGAGTATGTCAGCCCAACAGCTGAGGACATAATCCCCATGGGCATGGCATTGTCCCCACTATGTCAGCCCAACAGCTGAGGACGTAATCCCCATGGGCATGGCATTGTCCCCACTATGTCAGCCCGACAGCTGAGGACGTAATCCCCATGGGCATGGCATTGTCCCCACTATGTCAGCCCGACAGCTGAGGACGTAATCCCCATGGGCATGGCATTGTCCCCACTATGTCAGCCCAAACAGCTGGGGAAACTTTAATCCCCATGGGCATGGCATTGTCCCCACTATGTCACCCCTGACAGCTGAGGACTTTAATCCCCATGGGCATGGCATTGTCCCCACTATGTCAGCCGACAGCTGAGGACATAAGCCCCATGGCATGGCATTGTCCCTAGTATGTCAGCCCAACAGCTGAGGACATAATCCCCATAGGCATGGCATTGTCCCTAGTATGTCAGCCCGACAGCTCAGGACATAATCCCCATAGGCATGACATTGTCCCTAATATGTCAGCCTGACAGCTGAGGACATAATCCCCATGGGCATGGCATTGTCCCTAGTATGTCAGCCCGACAGCTCAGGACATTAAGCCCCATGGGCATGGCATTGTCCCTAGTATGTCAGCCCGACAGCTCAGGACATTAAGCCCCATGGGCATGGCATTGTCCCTAATATGTCAGCCCAGCAGCTGAGGACATTAAGCCCCATTTGCATCCCATCCCATGGGCAGGCTCTTGCTGGTCTGGATTCTTTCATATTATATTTAGCAAGAGTAATATATACAAGATATGTCTAAATTCAAGGAACACTAAATATTCACTGAATGTGACTTGCGTTTGTAAAAATATCTTATTTGTTAAACACATACTACTTGAATGTCCAATTACCACAGAGGAATGGATATGACTTAAATGCTTGTGACAACATAAGAGATATTTTGTATAATACTGATGTTATCAATCATATTGTCAAATTGATTGTTCATAGTTCTGTGGGTAAATTAGTATAATTTTTATTTATTTTTATTTTTTGTCTGTCACCTCGATGTGAACAGACATAAAATCGTGATTCTTTCATAGACAAAGAGTGGGACAGGTTGTGTGTCAAGAGAGAGTGGGACAGGTCCTGAGCTAATGGGGAGTGGGACAGGTCTTGGGTTAGCAGGTGATGGGACAGTTCTTGGGCTAACAGGGAGTGGGACAGGTCCTGGGATAACATGGAGTGGGACAGGTCCTTGGCTAATGGGGAGTGGGACAGGTCTTGGACGAACAGATAGTGGGACAGGTCTTGGGCTAACAGGGAATGGGACAGGTTGTGGGTTTAGAGGGAGTGGGACAGGACTTAGGCTAACAGGGAGTGGGACAAGTCATGGGTTAAGAGGGAGTGGGACAGATCTTGGGCTAACAGGGAGTGGGACAAGTCCTGTATTTAGAGGCAGTGGGACAGGTCCTGGGTTAAGAGGGAGTGGGACAGGTCTTGGGCTAACAGGGAGTGGGACAGGTCTTGGGTTAACGGGGAGTCGGTCAGGTCTTGGGCTAACATAATAGGCAGTCATTGAGTCAAGCTCAGATCCACAGGGAAATAGAAGTTTGCTGCTTTCATTCTGTCAAACCCAGCAGGAGAGGCAGTGTTGGGAATACATAGGGTCACATTGCCCCCACACAGACTTGCACTGTCTGTTTCGTTTCTCTCATCTGCCAATTCACCCAAACTTTACTACAATCAAAAGGAAGGGGGATGTGTGTGTGTGACACCCATCGTTGGCACGCTGTGAGCAGCGGCCTTGGCCTGTAACTATCCTTCTGTCTCTGCCACAGTCCACGACCTCATGATGTATGATGACAGGAAAGCACCCAGTATAATTCTCACCACAGTCGTCAAATACCAACAGTATTCTGTTGTAAATGGATGTGTACGCTTTCAGCGCACATGTGCCTGACATGTTCTCTTCGCTAATTCTGTGCTCTGTGCTGTCCCTGCAGTAAGTATAGTGTTAGTTTGTGGATTCCAACTTTCTCCAAACGACATTGTGAGGTGGTTGGGTATAGCAGTGAGGCGGCTAGGCTGGTAAGCAGAAAGACGGCAGTAATTCAAATTAAGCAGAGACATCAGTAATTCAAATGACACTGACACTTCTCTGAGCTGTCGAAGGTATTCTGAACCTGTACTGTACACAAAATGTTTCATGCACTTCTGCGGTCCTGCAGCATTTTGAGCACACAAGATTTGAGCAGTCCTCAGTTCCAATGATTCTGACACTTGTCTGAGCAGTTGTAGGCATTCTCAACATGTACACAAAATGTTTCATGCTCTGGGACTGTGAAAGGTCTGCCACAAAGGTGCAACATTTTGACACTGCACACACAGTGTCCGATACATCTGTTGATTTTCTGCACTGTGGCAGAGACATGCACACCAAGGCCTTTATTAAGGTTTCTGCTAGGGGTGTGATCTTCTGTACCACTTCTGATAATTATTTTATATCAGAACCATGCACTGCTTGTTTGTTCAAAATGTCAAATGAGAGAGTTTAGACTTGTCCCTTTTTTCATCATATTTATCATTTATGCGGTGGTGAGAAGAAATCACAGTGTATATATATTGATACATTATGCTTGAAATTGCTGATGCAGTTTGTGTTACGGAATTCCTCTGGGTTTGTGTCATGAATTGTCTGTAGTTTTGCATCTTCATTGCGTTCACAGTTGCTGCATTGTCTCAAAATATGAAGTATGGTTATAACACCAATTTTTAAAACTTTCTTTTAATTGAATATGATGCTGGAAGTGTATTGTTAATAGTGCGTGTGTGGAAGGGGCTTGTGTGTGTGTGTGTGTGAGAGAGAGAGAGTCTCAAATGCAATGTTCTGCAGCAGATAATCACATCAGGTTTCTTTGGCAACTGGATGAATGATGACAAACTCGGAGATCTTTCTGTGTATTGCATTTCACTCATGTGAACATTATTTTGCATGTCCATGGATATTTGCTTGGTTTGTATGAGACAGCAGTTGTGATTAATGTTACTTGGTTTATGTGAGATGATGGTTGCAATTTGGGCTATGGGGTGGGGGGTCTGACTGGCACTGTTGACAAGCCCACATGAAAATCATTCTGGACAAATCAGTAATTGAAAAATATTTCTCATCAAGTCAAAATGAAAACCCACCTCTTCTCATCTGCATGCTGATTTGTTGTTTCTGTCTTCTCTTTTCCTCGCCCTGATATAACCGTAATGGTTAACTGGGCATATAACACCAAGATGCTGACTTACTTAATTCTCTTTTCTACCAGCTGATTACCAGTAATGCATGTATTTGTAGTGTGTGTGTGTGTGTGTGAGAGAGAGAGCTAGGGTGTGTGCAAGTACGTGCACGCATGTGTGTGAACGATGAAAAGCATGCATCTGTAGGATTTTTTAAGCACCTGGGACTTTTACGAGATGGGGTGCCATAAATATGTTATTATTATTATCATTGTTGAAAACCAAGTTACTTACTTATACTCATCCCCTTTTGACTTCTAAGTCGTTACATTCAGAACAACAGTTTAGACATTAGTCCAAGCGAAAATCATCCTGGACGCATCAGTACCTAGTTAGATGGCCAATTTTAGCATGTCTTGTACGCTTGTGTTAGGTCCGAGTGTGAAGGGTAATGTGAATGTGCAATCTGTGTAAAAAGGATTCATATCTCGCATACCGTTGGCTTGACCGGCAAGCTGTCTTCATCAGTTGGCAGGCAGTCGATCGTAAGCAAATCTGACTCGGGCATTTTCTCCAATGATGTCTGTGAGTTACTGTCACACTATGCCTGTTGTTGACTGCAAATTGTATTTTTTTAAGGGAATGGTATTTTCTTACGGATGAACTTCATACATGCGAGAGCTTTGAAATAAGTGTTTTATCCATTTATTTATTTCTGTTGAACACTTCATTAAACCCTTGTGTGGAATTCATTTCTTGGGATCCTGCATCAAGTAGTTTTGAATGGGCAATGTGATGGCCGCCAAATCATGCATTCTCTTTTAATATTTTAGACCGTGCATGAATGCCTTCTGTTCTGATGTTTAGACTTCGTGCACTCTGCTCATCCATGGTCAGTTTTGAAGGCAAGTCAACATGACACATGTGAAAAGCAACAGTGGTAACAAACTGATTCAGTTTTTGGTTTGGGGAACTGTTGGTTGAAGCAGTGCGAGTAAGTAACATGTTTTTACAAGCCCAGTCAACCAGGGTGGTTGTATCAGGGCGAGTTTCAAGCAGTGCTTTATTCTGAAAGCACAGTTGACAATTAACAGGTTGGATTTTTTGACCAGCTGAGCTGTTTCAACCCTCAGTGTTTCTCTTCTTCTTTTGTTGTTCCTTGTTGGTTTGAATAGTTGTCTAGTCCCTGTTACAGCCGTGTTTGCAAACCACATGTTTTTGCCTGTGGAGTTTTGCACATTTGACTGTAATTGTAAATAAGGTTGGTGTGAGTATGGTTTTGATACAAGTGTGGTTTGAATATTGAGATGTTTTTGCCAATCTGGGAGCCTTGCCATTTCTGAATGTTTGTGGGATGTGTGCTGTTTATTTATGCAAAAGCGAAACTCCATGTTTCCATCATGTTCTTTGCCTTGACAAATACTCTTTGATTCAGACTTGTATGATGGTAGTGGCTCGGTGGGTTGTTTAACTATTTTTGTCTTCAGGTGTACAGCAACATCTTTTATCTTTGCATGCAAAGTGACAATGTAGTACTTGTACAGATATGCCATGTGTAACAGTAAAGACTAAAGAGACGATTTGGATGGTATGCCAGCGGAAATACAATTTTAAGCAACTTACTATTGCCAGGAGGGTAGCATGAGTACATGATACAGAAATGGGATATTTATTTTATTAATTGGGTGATGACTGGACTTTTCCTTTCACAAAGAGTGGATTGGGTGATGTCTGGGCATTTCCTTTCACAAAGCATCACACTGCGAGTTGAGTGAGTGATTGAATAGGTGGCCTCCAGCCATGCATACAGTCTTGCTGTCTTTTTTTCAGCGTTCGCAATACTTGTACACACAGGGGTATATCTCTCCACTTCCCATGCTTGTGCCATTGTGATCCTACTTCTTTCCTGCTCACTGATGAATTAGTCAGTTACTTAGAAATTCACAGCAACATTACACAAGTTTTCACACAAACATATTCATGTTATTTAGCTTCTGTTACGTGCATGGTGCAGTCGTCGTTCTTGAATAATTAGAAATACAGAAAGCTGATTTCCAGCAATCTGCAAGAAAAGATGAAAAGAGGCAAATGGTTAGTTAGTTAGTTTGGGGAGTTTAATGTCCTGTCAGCCACTCCGGGTCCCCTCAGGACGAACCAACATTACTTTAGATCACACACTGAGAAACTCTATCTGGCCGAACAAAGATCATCAAATCACAAGTAAGAAAACTGGCTCCCACTTCCAGACTGTAAACATGGTGCTTAACGTCGACAGAAACCGTACGGCTTATTAAGGAAGGGGGTATGGAGGTGGGGGGAGAGGGAGATTATATACCTATCGCTACACTGTCACCACCAGAATGACCGCATTAAGATGGACAGCGATGGGAGCCATTTTAATGTTTCAGTAGGAAGTGATGGACAAAGTCACAAGACAGTGTCCACAAACCACAACCTTTTTGAAGAGAAAGGAGAGCCGAAGCAGTATTGAACCGAGGTCCTTCCGCTTACCAGCCTAACACCTTACCGCTAGGCTAAAGCGGCTCACTCACTTCCAGACACAACATAATCTGAATATACACTGTCTGATCTTTTACAACAGGTGAAAGACATTTGTCTCCTTCAGGAATGCACAAACATTTCCCACACAGGTATCCTTGAACAACATTTCCAGAGAATATCAGAAAACATCTTATTCTGATCTCTGCTGAGTCCACACAGTGTAATATAATATGTTCTGATGTAAGAAACTCATCATTGGGAATACACACAGGGCCTTCCTCTACTTTTAATAAAAAGGAGGCAGTCAGATATGAATGGACAATGTGCAGTCAGGTTAGAACGGTCTCTTCTCATCTGTTTGAGTGGACGGTAGGCATAAAATTTGTTTAAAAAAACACGTTAAAATGTGATTGCTTCTTATTAAGACAAAGTTTGCCTTTGATTTTGTCCCTTCCTGAGTGAAAAGTGTCCATTTTCTTTTTGTGGTTTGATCGTTACTCTTAAAACTACCTGAGGGATAATGCCTACACATTTTTTACTCTTCAAACACACGCACACACACACACACACATTACAGGAACTGTAATGATAAATTGTCTTCTATTTTTACTCATCCTGAACTTTTATCTACATCTGGGAGTTGTGTTTCATTTGTCCGCCCCACTTTCTTCTTCTGTGGGAGAAAGGAGGGCCTAGGAGTTTGGGTCCCAGTCATCCATTTCCTGCACTTCACTGCTTTCATTTAATCTCACAACAGTTCTTGTGTACATGCGTTGGCAATAACCTGGATACTGATCATGAAGTCTGTGTACATAAAAAGATGACGTGCATTTTCGCATTACCAGTCATACTTCATTGCTGCTCAGTGGCTTTCTAGCTGACCCAAACTTCACTGCAAAACAACATCTAGCCATAATTTCTGCGTCCACAGTACCCCACTGCAGGGGTCTGTAACAAAACAAAACCGTAAGTCGACTGGAAAAACTGCTGGGAGCGTACTTTTTATTCCATTTGTGTCAATAGGGCCTGTGGTGTTGCTTCGCTCGGGATCCCCTTTAACCTGTGTAGTGAAACAGGCAGTGAACTGCATCATTCCACTGGGGGCAGGGACAGCTAAGTGGCAGAGCGCCAGTCTCATGATTGGAAGGTCTCAGGTTTGATTGCTGACAGGAGAGTTATCTTCTCATTGGTCATCTTTCTGTGCCGATTCTCATTTGGGTGTCCATTCCACGCCCCACGCCCCGTATTACTGCAGCAGCTCATAAAATATCCTGTTCATTCTGCCAGAAGTACAGAGGGCAGGTTGCAGCTAAACACACATGCACACTATGCATGTGGCTTTGAAAACTGGTGCATGGTGGTAGCTAAGCTTGTATGGTGTACACAGAGCGTGCACCACAGCAGTTTCACAAGGCACTAGCCATGTAATGACCAAACAATGCTGTTAGCATACCACTTTGCTGTATGTTCAAAATGCCTTGTGTAAAGCTACTGTCACTCAGAGTTGCATGCAACTAGAGTGCAGTGAGTCTGCTCAGAAGCAGAGGATGGCACGATATAAAAACGATCACTCAATATATATATATATATGCTACAAAGTATCGAAGTGTTTCATTAATCTCGTAGTCATACAGCCAGTTGTTTTGCTGCAACATTTGGGTCAGCACTCTTGTCGATACAGTCAATAGCCACTTCACTCAAGTCATGGATGTAAAAGCCTGTCAGAATGTATAATTGTACATAACATTATGAGTGCATTAAAGAGCTGGTCATCTTTTGCCTTTGTTTCACATTTTGTACTTTGGTGTGGAACACACTGGAATGGGTGAAACAGAGAGTATGTGTTGTTAATGAATGGCTGTCATGTCAGTTTTGAGGCATGTTTGTTTGATGTGTGTGTGTGTGTGTGTGTGTGTGTGTTTTACTGTTTAGAAATTCAAGCAGTTTTTTTTTCTTTCTCTCTAATATCATTCATGCAATATTTTCAACATTAAAATTTGCAATGAAATAGTTCAAAGGAAGTACAAGTTTAGTACATCCCAAATTCCTGTTGTACATTCAGATTTGCAGTTTGGAATTGGACTGATGGAATAGTTCACAGGAAGCAGTACATCTCAGAATTCCTGTTGTATGATTCATAATATTATCTATTATGATAAATATATATATATTCAGATTTGCAATTTGGTTCATGAAATAGTTCACAGGAAGTGGTACCTGTCAAAGTCAAGATTTGGGATCATTTGCTGTTTGGATTGATGGAATAATTTAGAGGAAGTGGTCCCAAAATTCTTGTTGTACATTCCGATTTGCAGTTTGGATTGGTAAACTGAAAATAGTTGACACGAACCAGTACATCTCAAAATTCTCATTGTACATTCAGAATCAGATTTACAGTTTGGACTGGTGAGATGGTTCACAAGAAGATGATGTACGAATGTAATGCATATATATATATATATATATCTCAAAACTGCAGAATAAACGTGAAATAGTTCTCAACCGGAGGCACTTCCCTCAACTAGACCAGTTTCTTTAATAAACATTTTTGTTCCTTACTCTTTATTCGTCACACAAATAACAAAGACATGAATTGTCTGCTGTAACTCTCATCTGGCATGTGAGTAAATACAAGGTACATAAATTCCAACAGAGGCACATGTATCCACTGAGGTATAAACTTACTCACAAGCCACATGCCAAGTGAGAGTTACCATAAGCAACTCGGGTTTTTTACTGTTCAACAACTAATTAACTCCCTTGCTTGTCGATTCTGTACGGGCACTACTCTCTGACTCTGGGCCTTGTTCTGTTTGAGATTGTTACTCTCTACTTATTGCATCTGCTTTTTTTTAATGAAAAATTGCTTGAATCTGTGTATCAACAAAAATCAATATTCTGATCAGGGAAAAAGTCTAAACACATGACACGTATGCATTCGATAGCATTTTTAATGACAGAAGCAAGTCGTTTTGGCCAACAACAACACTGGGTTCACAAAGGAAGACTCAAAGAATAAGGAGTACAAATTACAATGCTGAACACTTGCATATATTGTACAAAGTATCAAAATGGATTTGTTCACCACAAGACTGGTCGACGCACACATGCATGTGCAGGCGTTGTCAAGGAAGATCAACCACAGCTTCATTCATCACTATATTATACACTCAATCAGCCTTCACAGCGTTCCTCTTTTAACATTGCACAATCATTGGTTGGAGGCATAGCAGCTGAGGGTTTCTCAACCTAGGACTCACCACATAAAATCTGAAACAAAGTTTACTACTACTACTAGCGAACTGTAGCATCCTGATTTGAAACGAGATCCAAACACTAAAACGTTAAAAGAGAACGCTGGTTTTGTTTAATAGGACAACACAAAACTTGCACAATTTATCAGGGAAACCCCCTTTTCTTTAAAAATCTGAGCAAGTAACTGACAGGTAAATGATGAAAAATGAAAACTGTATACTTGTTCTGTTTTGGTTCTTGGTGCTGGCATGTCTAAAAGTGCTGAAGAATGGACTATAAATTATATAATATCCTCGTGCTAGCATTCTCCAACACTTCCAGCGCCAACAATCCAAACAGGAAAAGTAAACATTTTTCATTTTTCATTGTTTAGCTGTCACTAGTGTCAGTCCATTGCTTTAAAAAATAAAAAGATTTTCCCTGAAAATTGTGTGTGCATGTTTTGTGTTCTCCCATTAAAATCAGTGTTTTTCTTAACCACTTGCATGTTTGGCTCTAGGAGTAGGATTCATCAGAGAGCAATTTTCAGTGACAGGGCTATCATTGTCTGGTGAGAATACTGGACTGAGTGTCCCATCCCACAGATGAGGGTGAAATAAAAAACACTCTAGAGGTCTACATGAAAGTGGCAGGCAACTGCAAAAACTGAGCATCCTGCATCACATTTTCCAGCATTGAGACGAGTCGTTCTTTATTCCATTTGAAGGAAAATGTGGGTGCCTTACACTGCAATTTAGTGAATAACAAGCGAAAGACAATGTACATGATGTAAAACTTTAAAACTAATAAAAGCATGACAATGCCTGTCAATGGCTTGGTTAAATGCAGGTCTTCTGACAGATATGGCATAAAAAATAAAAAATAAATTCTACAGATGGATACATTGTTGTCTTAGGGTCAGCATGATGATCAAATGGAAGACTACTAAATAGTAATTACTACAACTAATTACATGATTAAAACTCAGGAAACAAATAACAAGTATGCTACAGTGAAAATTAAACATCTACTTTGACTGCTAACTAGATATAAATCCTGTGAATGTGTGATGCGCCGACTGAACTTGAGGCGAGCACTTCTGGCTCAAATCTAACACGTACACCATTCATTACGAAGTAGCATGCCAGAAAAATCACACTTCCTAATCCTAGCCATAAACACAATTTTACAGATAATCAGTGAATTACTTGCCTGGCAGGTTTCGTTTGGTAGAGGGTATGCAGAAAGTATAAATTATATAATGTTGACTTTTTTCAAGACTTGACACCCTTGACGTTCTGGTCACATGATACAAAAATTACTTGAACAAAATCAACAGTTAATTAGTACTCAAAATATGTAACACAAGTACAACAACAAAGACCTGAATCACCTACAGTATCTGTCACCTGGCATGCGTGTAAATACAAGGTACATAAACTCCACCACCAGGATGTACCTCTGGTGGAGTTTATGTACCTTGTATAAATTTACACGCATGCCAGGCGAGTTACCATGGGCGACTCAGGTCTTTGCTGTTGTACTTGTGTTACGTATTTCAAGCACTAATTAACTCCCTTGTGTGTTGATTCTGCACGAGCACTCTGGGCCTCATTCTGTTTCAGATTTTTTACTTGAACAAAGTTTACAAAGTTCAAGTAACAAGATATGTCCTAGGGAGTTGGAACTCCAGAGTAAGGTAGGTTTCCTCTGCTGCCTAACATTAACAAACCTGATAATAAAAAATTTAAAACAAAAATTTAAATCCCCATTGGCATTGCATCGTTACAGGTCAAGACAATTTAACACCAAGCACATCGTGGTAGGATTAGGTAGCACCGCTTAACAGACCTTTAAAAGCATAATCCCCACTGCATCAACATGGGTAAAGTCTTCAGTCCCACTGCCCTGAGTGGTGTGTGTGTGTGTGTGTGTGTGTGTGTGTGTGTGTGTGTGTGTGTGTGTGTGCATGCATGCATGTTTGTGTGTGTGTGTGTGTGAAAATCCAGACCAACTTGAAGTCAGCCATCAGTCAGACTGCATACGTTAACTAGTCAATATTCTCCAGTTACCACAAATACCAGTACTGCAGTAATAAACTAATTATATAATAATAATTATAACTCTTACTGGTCTGGGTATCTACAGATTAATCTACTCATTTAGATCTCTTTTGAAATGCTTTAAATTTAAAAGTAAAAAAATTATACAGTTTGTGTTTATAACACAATGTTTAAAGTTTACATTACAGTTTACACAACAGGCACAACACCAACAGTATTAAACTATTATTATTTCTGTAATCCAATCAAGAAATTATGAAGAATATGAAGTTATTTAGTAACACACACACACACACATGCACGCGCACACACACACGCACTCACGCATAAACACATACATGCATACAGGTGCACAGTCACAATAAAACTGGTCGCTTGGGATGGAGTCTGGGGAAGCCTATAATACTATTTAAGCATAAATCTGAAATACAGTAATCATTTTAATATCATCACTGACTGATCTCAGATCAAAACAGTACTGCACAATTCATGATTGTCAGTCACTGAGTCAGTCAGAGAACAGCTGAATCAAAGTACCACTCAGAGGTAATTTAGTTTCACGTACTCCTTCATGCGAGGCGGTAAAGGCAGACGGTTGATCTCATGAAGCTGGTGAATATCGGCCATGTGTGACCGGATCCTCAGCTTCGACAGGTGAACCAGTTTCGGTGGCTTGGTCACCTGATACTTGTCCCAGAATGCACTCACCTCCTCCAGCAGAGGCTGGATGACTGCAAACCTTCTGTACAACTTGTCCATCATGCTCGGGGACACTTCAGTGCCTGCCAGGACCAGCAGCCGCACGACGCCAGCATAAGGGGAGAACCTGTACAGTTTCTCTTCGCAGGCCGGAGTTCCTGGAGCTGCCTTGCCCAGCTCCTCCAAGGACTGAATTGTCTGCCTGGACACCAGGTTGATGGTGCTGGAGAACTGGCTGTGGTCCAGCTCAAAGCCCTGAGTTTGGTCCTCAGCGCACAGCTGGAGAGCGTAGACAAAAGGGTAATAATCTTCAGCCTCCCTGGGTGGTGCAGAGCAGGTGGCGTGGACGTGGGCCCCGGCCATTACCAGGGCCTCGACTATAGCTATTGCCTTCTGTTGAAACCTCATCAGCTGCTGACACGTTGACACTCTCTGCGCGCTTTGCGCACCTGCGCAGGACACCAGGCTTTCTCTTGCTGCATTCAGGTAGGGTATGTTGTGAAGCATGGACTTGAGCGCAAGATGCAGCGCTGTGTTGCCATGGTTATCCTTTAGGTTGACATGCGTGTGTGGTAAGTGGGAAAGGAGCAGCTTCACACACTCAAAATCTCCACGCATGGACGACATGTGTAAAGGAGTGTACAGACTCCCTGAGCAT
>JABMCL010003594.1:247500-262500 GCA_018857735.1 Alviniconcha marisindica | reverse complement strand
AGAACGCTGATCTTGACAGCGCAGCGCGAAAGATGCGCAGATTTTCAGGTCAAGCCCCTTTTTCAAGCAACAAAGAGACAGATCCATTTTATCGTCGTTTATCTGTCTGTCGATTGCTTTAAAAAAAAAAGGGTGGTTACTCCTTGGCCACACGGCCCCTTTTTCAAGCAACAAAGAGACAGATCCATTTTATCGTCGTTTATCTGTCTGTCGATTGCTTTAAAAAAAAGGGGGTTACTCCTTGGCCACACGGCCCCTTTTTCAAGCAACAAGGAAACAGATCCATTTTATTGTCGTTTATCTGTCTGTCGATTGCTTGAAAAGTGGTTTAGTGGCCAGCCTTTGTTGATGCTGATGCGTCATTGCAGGTGGTTGCAGTGAGTCCGGTTTGCGGGGCTCTTAACCCCTTCACTGCCCCATCGTGTAAAATTTCCGGGCTAAAAAGTGCAAGCACCCGCCTACAAAACAGTACATTTTACAAATCGACTTTTAATATTATGCGTAATTCTGATAAAAATCCGTTCAGATGCTAACGCGAGACAGGAAACAAAAAGGATTAAGTATTTTAAATTTCACACTTTTCTTGGTTGTTTTCAAGTGACGTCATGGCAGTGAAAAGAGTGAAAGGGATGGCTGTACTATGAATAGCGGACATGAGTTTTGGAATCAGAGGTCGGGAGCTGTGTGAAAGACGAGGTGGACGTCCTGGGCTCCCGTCCCTAACAATCCTTATGGTCTCTATGGACGTAAAGCAACATTGGAGGAGAAAAAGAAGAAGTTTGAATCAGCTGAATTCAAACCTTTGATAGCAAACACTGCAGTTCTGTTCTGACGCATTTTGAGATTTCTGGTAAATAGCAGAGAGTTTGTATCTGAAACATGGCAGAGATACCGCTTTAGGTCTTCCAACCAGCACGATTTGTTTGACAGTACATGTTATATCGTGTTGATACTGGCTGAATAAATTTCCAGTCGATGAAATGAGGGCGGAGCTACGGGCTATGACGTCACGCCGCCAGTTTATGACCAAACTGAGATTGACGCGAGTGCACATGAGCGGGTTTCTGGCCCCAGTGTACACCTTTGGGAACCGATGCTTTGAAAGCGCAAGTGAATGTTTATTGTCCCTAATGTTATGTCAGACGACATCCGAGGATATTAAGATCCAAATGAAGAAGCAGAAATATTTTTAAAAAAGAAGAATATTTGACAGAGTTCAGGAGCTGTGTGAAAGTCGAGGTGGCCGTCCCGGGCTCCCCGTCCCTAATAACCCTTATGGTTTCTGTGGACGTAAAGCAACGTGTGATGAAGAAGGAAGGTTTCCTGAACTCAGGAGCTGTGTGGAAGTCGACGTGGCCGTCCTGGGCTCCCCGGCCCTAATATTCCTTATGGCCTCTGTGGACGTAAAGCAACATTAAACTTGAATCTGGCCTCACGGAATGTTGGTGCTCGTTCCATATCTTCGAACCGGTTTCTTTGACAGTATACGTTATTTCGTGTTGACTTTGGCTAAATAAGGAGGCAGTGACGTCACGCCGCCCCGGCCAAACGCACGTTTCCCTTTGACCAGTAACTGGATCGTAAAACATGTTAGAAATCAACTCGTGTTATGCAGACGCCCATTTTGCAGTTCTCTGCCTGTCTTTTAATCGGGCATGATTGATTTTTTGTGTGTGTGGCCAGGCCCTGAAGGTGTTTGGGATATTATTTGTATTTGTAAAAGCAAAATGGTTCTATTTTGCCGTGATTTTTTATATTTTTATATGGAATCCGAAATTGTATTTTATTCTCACCGAGCGTTGAGTCGTACACGAAAACGTTTCCTGCATAGCATTGCTGCTGCTGCTCTCTCTCTCTCTCTCTCTCTCTCTCTCTCTCTCTCTCTCTCTCTCTCTCTCTCTCTCTCTCTCTCTCTCTCTCTCCCCCCCCCTTTTCTTTTGTTTTTCTTGTTGCTGTTTGTTGTTGTTTTGTTGTCGGTATTTTATAAAGTAAGCTGCTTGGTTTTTCACGCCCAGTCAACCAGGACGGTTATGTCAGGGCGACGCACACTTTGTAATGTAATAATATGTACTTATTAAAACTGATACATCGTCAGTTTAATAACAGACTTGAAAATGGGTGAAAACAAAAACAGATCCAAAATGTTTTATCACAATCCGATAATCTTCCAAAAATATTGATCTTTTTGAAGTATTCAAATATATAATCCGAAGAAATTTCCTCGAATAAAATCCGCGGTGATCGAGCTGTAAAATAGCCTCCCCTTGTTCGAATCAAATCCGAAGCGGATTCTAAAAGCCAGTCAGTGTCGAAAGTCGTCCCTGTGTATGTGAATTCGTCGTTATTAACTGATCATGATATTTTATCACGTCACTCTTATTTTACGTCACTGTGTGTGTGTGTGTGTGTGTGTGTGTGTGTGTGTGTGTGTGTGTGTGTGTGTGTGTGTGTGTGTTGGAGGTGATGAGAAAGACGTGTGTGCGTGCGTTTGAGTGTGTGTGTGTGTGTGTGTGTGTGTGTGTGTGTGTGTGTGTGTGTGTGTGTGTGTGTGTGTGTGTGTGCGCGCGCGCGCGCGCTTTTATTCTTTGTTGCCGTGTTGAATTATTATTCTGTTGATTAAGTTCTGTATACTTCTTTTTTACTATGCATCGCAAAGACAAATTTCCGGTAGCCATGTACTTGGACAATAAATTGACCGATTCTGAGACGTAGTGCAAGACCAGAAGGGAAGAGCTTGTAACGGTGTGTAAAAGAAAGAAAAAGAAAAAAAGATAAAAAGAGGTAAAAATGAGCTAATGGGCCCGTCACACGGAAAGCGTCGCTTGATCAGGCGACAACGACATGGTGCAAGGGGTGACAGGTGCCCGTCTCAGCCAATTTCTCGCTGTCATCCTACTTTGCCTTTCGCTTTTGGGCTGGGCTGCGCTGCCACTGGTAACAAATGGTGAACTTGACTGTCGTCAGGAGCGTCTGTGGAGTTGGAGTGGTCTCCCTTCTCCCTGTGCGTTATCGCCCTTGAAACTTTTTTTTAACTTTTTTTATTTAAAGTAATTTATTTACCTTGCGGGAAATTCGGGTCGCCTTAGCCGGGCAAGGCACGGCAGCCACAGGAGCAGCGCTACTCGTTCCTACCAGAGCGTGCAGTATATTCGTGTGTCCAAACAGTGGTAGGGCTGCCAGTGTTGGAGATTTGTAACGTGTGCACGGACGTTGATGCATACGATTGCACACTGGGGGCTGTACGGACACCGTAACAGAGTCTGCGCTGGAAGTTGACTCTGGGAGAAAAATTCCTTACGGCACCGGGGACTCGAACCCGCATCAGTATTGCGCCTGGCTCTTCAGTCGGACGCTTTACCAACTGAGCTATTCCCACCCCACACGGAAAACAGTACGCGTTGTGTTGTTTCAGTACTCCGCTTTTCTAAGTGGGCGGACCTAACTGGCTTAAAAAAGCCAGAGCTAAGTTGTGAAGCTCAGAGCTCAGGGGCTGTGTGAAAGTCGAGGTGGCCGTCCTGGGATCCCCGTCCCGAATAGTCCTTATGGTCTCTGTGGACGTAAAGCGACATTGAACTTGAACTGTGATACCCAGAGCTCAGAAGCTGTGTGAAAGTCGAGGTGGAAGTCCTGGGCTTCCCTTCCCTAATAGTCCTTACGGCCTCTGTGGAGGTAAAGCAACATTGAACTTGAACTGTGAAGACCGTCGTGCTCGTTGCCAGTGACGTACTACAAAAACTTGAACTATGACACGCAGAGCTCAGGAGCTGGGTGAAAGTCGAGGTGGCCGTCCTGGGCTCCCCGGCCATCCCTAATAGTCCTTATGGTCTCCATGGAGGTAAAGCAACACCGAACTTGAACTGTGAAGACCGTCGCGCTCATTGCCATTGACGTGCTACAGAAATTGCTGCTTTAATAATGATAATAATTTATGTTTATAGCATCGTCATTCACGTCAGTTTTACACAACTCGAAGCGTAGTAGGCTAGCTTCCGACCGCAGCAGGTGTAGTCTGGTTTGGTTGGTTTGGTTAAAACCTGTTTAACCTCCGAGTTGTCTCCGAGGAGGTACTGACTGCGACCAAAACCCCAGGGAGTGGGGATAGAGGGAGACTACCCAACGCTAACCTCTTACCGCAATGATTTTGCATTAAGATGGGGGGGGGGGGGGAGAGAGAGACTATACCTAACGCTACACTGTCACCACCACAATGATTTTTGCATTAAGATGGGCAACGGTGAAAGCCATTTTAATGTTTCATTATTTGAGTTATTGTGGGTGCAAAGTCGCAAAGACAGTGTCCACAGACCACAGTTTCTGAGGAGAAAGGATTGGTGTCGACTGAAGCGGAATTGAATCGAGGTCCTAAGTTGTTTCCCAGCCTAACGCCTTCCCGCAAGGCCAAACCGGTTCACAGTTAAAGCGTGTGTCTGCTGTATCGATCTCCTTATATTGAGGCCCTCCTGTTCCTTATGAATCGAGAGAGAGAATCTCCTTATACTGAGGCCCTTCTGTTCCCCTCATGAATCAAGAGAGAGAGAGATCTTGAGGCCCTTCTGTTCTTCTCATGAACAGTGAGAGAGAGAGAGAGAGAGAGAGAGAGAGAGAGAGAGAGAGAGAGAGAGAGCTCTCCTTATACTGAGGCCCTCCTGTTCCCCTCCTGAATCTAGCGTGTTGAACCTGTTTCCCAATAGCCCTAGGCTGCCTATTGATTGCCTGCAATTAGCCGGGCTTGCATGAAAATAACATGTTGCCGCTTCTGCCTCAGTAGGCAGGTCTGGTGCCCCCGCAACAAGGCACAAAACCCCGCAACAAGGCACAAAACACCGCAACAAGGCACAAAACACCGCAACAAGGGGGTCTGTGGGTACGCTGGTGCAGCCATGGACCTATAATATAATTTATAGGTCCAGGGTGCAGCTTTCCTGATCGTCCAGATCAGACTGGGTCGGCGGCAAGGGACAGTTCCCAGACGCTAGCAGGAAAGCGTGACAGGCTGTCGTCGGCACCGATTTACCGTCCGGCGGTTGACGTATACGTAATCACGAGCAGGCCACCGACACCCGACTGAGTCTTGTCCCCCAGGAGAGAGCAGCGCTAACCGACCGGTGAAAGCACTTAGCTGTTCGTTACGTGACGTACGTCCCCGTCAATGACGAAGAGACTCGCGTACATTTAGGACTCTTTTGAGTTGAACGTCCGGAACATCAGCGGTCGAGTTTAGGCCCGGCCAGTTTGTTAGGTGCGATGCTGCATTTACCTGCAGCCGTTGACCGAGATTGAGAAGGAAGGACGGAAAAAGCCTTGCGCTTTAATTACCTCACTGGAGTCCTCCCACTTTGCGTCTTGGAGTTGCTGTTTTGTTTAGCGGAACACCGTGAAACACGTGCTAGACGTGTGTGCGTGTGTGTGTGTGTGTGTGTGTGTGTGTGTGTGTGTGTGTGTGTGTGTGGTGCGTGCGTGCGTGTGTGTGTGTGTGTGCGTGCGTGTGTGCGTGCGTGTGTGTGTGTGTGTGTGTGTGTGTGTTGTGGTTAGGACTAGGTGTTTGTATTGACATTTTCACTCGCCATGTGTCGTTACATGGGCAATGTCCTGTTTGGCCTTGGCCGATTGAGTTCAGCAGTGTTACACCGAGTTCTTTCACGCATTTTCGTTTTCTCCATTTTTCCAGATGTATGGCTCATTATTTCGGAAGACTCGTTCAACCCATAGTTCAAGGCAATTCTTTGTTCACTGTCACGGGTCAGGAAACTTGTGAATACTCCGGAATGATTAACTCAAACTGTAATAAAACGAAGGACGTTCGAACAAAGCCAATCATGTTCAGAACGTGCAAATTTGGCAAAACCGCGCTTTCAGAGGATCAAACAAACAAAAAACAAATATAACACACACACACACACACACACACACACACACACACACACACACACACACACACACGCGCGCGCAAGAAAAACAACAACAACCAAACACGACTGCATCCTAAATCAGTCTTGTTAGTGACGTCAGCAACAAAAGCAATCGATCTCGCGATTTATTTTGGGTTTCGTTTCTCCGCCAGTCGAGCGGTAAATGCAAAATGATGTAGTGGTGAATTATGCAAAACATGGACTGGCAAATAACCGGCGCTGCAGACACCATGCAGGGCATTGTAAAGACCTTTCGGACTGATTTGCCGTGTGCTGAATGGTCATTTCGTGTTCACGGTTGTTTGGACAGGTCCTGTTAGCGCTGGACAGACGGGAGAAGCTGCGCTTTTCTGTGAAGCATCAGGGCCCATAATTTATGCATAAAGAACGCATAAATGGCGGACAGCCTCCAATCCCGGTTAGCTAAAGAGTCCATAAGTCCGGCTCTTGTTCCGAGGTAGAGAACTGAGGCTGTAACTTCAAACGCCTTTCGGCCGGCCGAACAGTCCTATTTGTGCGCCACACATGCCGATTTAATATTTTTTATTTTTTATTTTTTTACTGGCGTCACCGTTTAGAAGATGAACGCGATGTAAGGGGGCTAATTGCTCTTCATTCACATTGGCCCAGAAGTATAAAAACTCCATATTTACGAGCTAAAAGTTCAGATTTCTGTTGGGGAAGGGGCCCAATTAGGTTTGCACGCGGATTCACCAACTTCACCCCGGTTTCGGTGGTGAAACGAGAGCTTTACAAACAACAGTCGTGTTTTGATTTGCAGAATCTATACCACATTCTTAAAGTGGGGAACTGCCGCTTCCACAAAGCCTGGCTTCGGAGAGTTCCAGTAAACGATATTCTGTTTTCAGGGAAGACATCGGGTAAACGATATTTTGTTTTCAGGAAAGACATCGGGTAAACGATATTCTGTTTTCAGGGAAGACATCGGGTAAACGATATTCTGTTTTCAGGGAAGACATCGGGTAAACGATATTCTGTTTTCAGGGAAGACATCGGGTAAACGATATTCTGTTTTCAGGGAAGACATCGGGTAAACAATATTTTGTTTTCAGGGAAGAAGCACAAAATTAATTAGGTCTGTAATTAATCTGGAGTCGTCAAGTTCACTCCGGGTTCACAGTAGCCGCTGACGCGTGAGGTTTCCTGCTGGGTCGCGCGGTCAGTCGTGTGCTTGATGGGCAAATACACTTGTTCTCCTCACAGCAGTGAGAAACGGCCGCCTTAATTCACACAACGACGACGAACTCGGCGAGTTGAGGTGACAAAACAATATCGGCCGTTCAGATCGCCGTCAACCAAAGCTACGCTGGACAGCCGGTTGTAACAGCCCCCACCCCCTCCGGCCCCAACCACCTACGCACGGGATCAGGGGCGAAGCAGCCCGACCAGGGGGAGAGAGCAATGGAGGGGGACTGAGAGGGGCGGACAAGGGAAGGCGAATCGACGGGTTCTTGCGCGCCAGCAGTGAACAGTCTATTGATCAGGATTGGGGCGGGCCGGCGGGCGGGCGACGGCCCAAGTTTGGAGGAGGACCTACAGTTGCACGTTCCGTGTACGTGTACACCACAGCGGCCCGGTTCGGCTGGCTGGAATTGTCCACACGTCTGTCTGTACACCTCCTGCCGTAGCCGGCCCTAAATTTTTTTTTTTTTTTAAACCCACCTCAGTCCGCTTTTGGGGGGGTTCTTTTCTTCTTCTTCTTCTTTACTTTCTTCTGCGTCTTTTTCTTCTTTACTTTCTTCTTCTGCTTCTTCTTTACCTTCTTGTTCTACGTCTTCTTCTTCTTCTTCTTCTTTTTCTTCTTCTTCTTCTTCTTCTCCTTCTTCTTTGCCATCTTCTGCGTCTTCTTCTTCTTTTTTACTTTCTTCTGCGTCTTGTCCTTTACCTTCTTGCTCTACGTCTTCTTCTCCTTTACCTTCTTCTGCGTCTTCTTCTTTACCTTCTTCTTCTTCCTTCTTCTCCTCCTCCTCCTCCTTTACCTTCTGCGTCTTCTTCTTCTCCTTTATCTTCTTCTTCTACGTCTTCTTCTCCTTTACCTTCTTCTGAGTCTTCTACTTTACCTTCTTCTTCTTCCTTCTTCTCCTCCTCCTCCTCCTTTACCTTCTGCGTCTTCTTCTTCTCCTTTACCTTCTTCTTCTGCGTCTTCTTCTTCTTTACCTTCTTCTTTACGTCTTCTTCTCCTTTACCTTCTTCTTCTGCGTCTTCTCAGTTCCGCGTCTTCCACTGCCAACCGCTCCGCTGTGTCTAGCAGTCACCGCTCGCTGGCCGCACCTCGCTGTTCCTATTGACTGACTGGGTCTGTGTGTGTGTGTGTGTGGCAGGCTATGTAGGGGTACCGCCGTACGGCCAGCAGGCCATACAGACGTGCTCGCCAGCCTCAGCAGCCCGCTGTCAATCCGTATAGCTAGCTGCTGTCTCCTCGCTTCACTCACTCACTCACTCACTGTTCCAGCCTGCCCCGTCCTCTTCTGAGCGGAAGCAGCCTCGTTGGAGTCAGCCGTGTCTCCCTTGTGTGTCTCACGCTCTTCCCTCAGAGCTAGCGCTGAGCAAGGCGATCGGGTGGATTTCGGTGTGTGCGGGTGTCTGGGTGTTTTTGTGTCCCCCCGCCCAAGCCCGTGCGCCTCTGTGGTGCGTGCGTGTGTCTGTGTCAGTGTTGTCGGTTGGAATTCGCTGGGTCTGCTGCTGCCGAGGCCCGGTGGCCTAGTGATGACTGCACGAAGGCCGGCGGTCAGTGTAACCAGAGCCACGAGCCCCGTCAGTGTCGGCAAGCAGTAGTCATTTCCCGGACGTGAGTCTTCAAAGAGTTTGGGCCTGAGCCCAGTGAGAGAGAGTCAAGAGCATTAGGCCCGTCTCTCTCCCCTCCCCTCTCTCTCCCCCCCCCCCCTATTCCTCCAATCTCTCTCTCTCTCTCTCTCTCAGTTCCCTCCTCCCTTCCTTTGTTGCTAGTTTTCCCCAATGGGACCCATGCGCTCTCACGCTCCCGTGTTTTTGTAGGGAACACGTCGCTGTGACAGGGTCGGTGTACTTGGAGGAACTTCTCGCCAAATATGGACTCCAGCTTCCGGCAGGCACCTCACCAGCCTCCCCAGCCAGGACAGCCAGGACAGCCCGGACAGCCAGGACAGCCCCAGCCCCAACCCCGGCAGCGCACGAGAGAGGAGCGGCGGTCACTTTCGGAGAGCCTGGCGGACGGGACGTCCAAGTTCTTCAGCTCCGTCATCGCCAAAAAGAATGGACTGTTCAGTGACATCTCCAAGCAGATCGAGACGACCTTTTCCTCCAAGGACATGAACCCCCAGGCCACCGCCTCAGCCTCAGCCTCAGCCTCAGCCGCCGTGGCGGCGGACAGGCCGATGAGGCGGAGCAGCACCAGCAGGGAGGACTGCACGCCCCCCGGCACCCCCCCTCCCCGCCCGCCCCCGCCGAAGAAGCCGCCCAACATCCAGGAGCTGCGGGAGAAGGAGAAGATCATCAAGCGCATGGCCTCCATGCCGGCCTACACTCGCAGCGAGTCCATGGGGTCGTCGGGGGTCTCCATGGGGTCCACGGGCCGCCCGGTGGACCGCCAGCTCTCCATGAACGGCATGAACATCAGCTTCGACGAGCCGCTCTACTCCGCGCGGAACACCTCCGGGTCCACCGAGGGCGTGGCGGCGGCCGCCGACGCCGCGGCCGATCTGGTGGCCGACGCCAGCGAGTTCTTCGCCGACACGCAGTTCAAGAGCGACATCGACGAGTCGACGGCCAAGATGATGGAGGCGATGAACCTGGCCGACCCCAGCCGGGGCAGAAGCCGTGCGGAACCGGAAGCGACGTCGACGACGAATACTACCACAACAACGACGACGACCCTGACCCAGGGCGTCGAGAGCCCCGCCAGCGACGCGGGCAGCGGCAGGAGCGACCCGGCGAGGCCCAGGACGAACACGGTGACGACGACGGCGACGACGACGACGACGACGACGACGACGGCGGCGGCCGGAGGGGGTGATGCCGGGATCCCCAAGCCCCAGCCCCCGACGCCGGAATCGGGGGGCAGCCACCACGCCCGCGCCCCCATGTTCACCACCACCAAGCGGCGGTCGAGCACGGTGGACGAGATGCTCTTCGACGATTACGTGGAGCCGGAGATAGGCCAGGTGGACGTCGTGCTGTCCGCCTCGGAGAACCTCCCGCAGGATCTCATCTCCTTCGACCAGGAGGCCGCTGCCGCTGCAGCCGCCGCTGCTGCTGCTTCCGCCGCTGACGACTACAACGACAACGATGCCGCCAGCAAAGTGTCCCCGCACAACAGCGACAGCAGTATGGATTCCAACGGCGAGGCGGGCGGAGGAGGAGGAGGAGGAGGCGGAGGAGGAGAAGGAGGAGAGGGAGAAGGCCACCCCAACCAGCTGTACACGTCGACCAGCGTGGAGTCCTCGGACGTGGAGTACGGCGGGGTGTCCGTGCACCGCTCGGCCTCTATGGGCTCGGACAAGTCGTGGAGCTCCAACTACAGCCTGGACTCGCAGCCCGACGAGGTCACCCTGGAGTGCATGGAGTTCATGAAGAAGTTCGTGGAGAAGGTCTTCACCGTCGAGTGAGTATTCTGTCATGTGGTCTTTTTCGGCGTTGTTTTGTTTGTGTGGGTGGTGGTGGTGGTGTTTTGTTGTTGTTGTGGTTTGTTGTTGTTGGGTGGGGGGGGGTGAGGGTGGGTGGGTGGTGTGGTGAGATGAATGTGTGTGTGTGTGTGTGTGTATCACTGTATGGAGGTCTTGACCGTCCAGTGAGTATACTGCGTGTTTTGTTGTTGTTGTTTTTGTCGTTTGTGGGGTGGGTGGATGGTAATGGTGTGTGTGTGTGTGTGTGTGTGTGTGTGTGTGTGTGTTGTATTTTGTAACCTTTCTATCGCCCCGATATAACTGCACTGGTTGACTGGGCGTAAAACACCAAGTTACCGACTTACTTGTAACCTCTGTCATTATGTGTGATGTTGACGGCCAGTTCAGTTGCACACGTTCCTATGGCATGAATCGCCCTGATATAAAATGTATAGCCATTGTGACTGACTGGGCGTAATGAGACAGGTTCCGTGCTTCCGTCCGTGCATTTGAATACTCAGCTTGTGCCCTTGGTCTTGTTTACCTTCATCGTCTTCCGTCGTCTGTGACCCGCTACACCACGACGTCATGGCGGCTACTGTAGTGTTCGACTCTGTCTCTGCCTGCCTCCCTGTCTGCCTAGCGTGTCTCTGTCTGTCTCTGCCTGCTTCTGTCTCAGCCTGCTTGTCTCTGTCTGTCTCAGCCTGCTTGTCTCTGTCTGTCTCTGCCTGCTTGTCTCTGTCTGTCTGCCTGCCTGCTTATCTATGTCTGTGCTTGTCTCTGTCTGTCCGTCCGTCCGTCCGTCCGTCTGTCTGTCTGCCTGCTTGTCTCTGCCTGTCTCTGCCTGCCCGTCTTCCTGCTTGTCTGGCTGTCTATCTCTGCCTCCTTGTCTCTGTCCGTCCGTCTGTCTGTCTGTCTATCTCTGCCTCCTTGTCTCTGTCCGTCCGTCCGTCTGTCTGTCTGTCACACACACACACACACACACACACACACACACACACACACACACACACAGAATCAGCATGTATGACTTTGCAGTATGCCCATCAGCAAAAATAATAAAACTGTTGCTGCTTGAAGTTGAGTTCATTGATGTGCAAAATGGGCTTCGGTTGACATAATTTAATGGAAAAAAGAAAAGAAACAGAAACAAAACAAGAATGACTGCTAGCATTCTAAAACAAGATCGAAACACATAAAAGGTTCAGAAGAACGCTATTTATTAGGACAAGACAAAACCAGCAAATTTTCGGCGTAATCCCCTTTGTCAAGCTACAAAACGACACTCAAACAACAGTTAAACGGCCAAAAACGATGAAAAATGAAGTGAAAAGCTAAACCACTTATGCTTCTGGTTGGTCTATGTTGTTTTTCTGTCCAGTGTTTGGAAGAATGTTGGAATGCAAACCACTTATCTGTTTTTGGTTGAGCAATGTTGTTTCCTGTCCAATGTTTGGAAGAATGTTGGAATGACAATCTGGCCTGGAAAACAACATAGCTCAACCAAAAACAAGTAAGTGGTTTAGCTTTTCACTTCATTTTTCGTCGTTTTTGACCGCTTAGCTGTTGTTTGAGTGTCGTTTTGTAGCTTGACAAAGGGCATCACCCCGAAAATTTGCTGGTTTTGTCTTGTCCTAATAAATAGCGTTCTTTTGAACGTTCTATGTGTTTGGATATAATTTAATGAAGCTCAGTAGATCTGATGAGATCTAAACTGAAGGACCGGGCCAAACCCGCATGTCTGTGGCCAAACCGCTGATGGCAGACGCGCTCTGAAGGAGGGTGTCGGGGCGGGCGGGGACTCGTGTAGGACAGCAGCAGGTCATTTGGAGGGCACAGGAAGGGCAAAGGAGGGCTGGGGGAAATCAAATCGCCGCGCTGCACATTTTACATGGACGCAAAAAAAGTGATTGAGCCATACGCGTTTGGGTGTTGTTTTTTGTTGTTGTTGTTGTTTTTTCCTCTGAAAGTTCTGCACGAGGTAGGGGAAAAAAAGGAAAATAAATCCTGAAAGTTCTGTGTGAGGTAGGAAAAAGAAAGAAAGAAAGAAAGAAGAAAAAAAAAAAAAAAAAAAGAAAGAAAAAAAAACCCCAAGAAAACACTACGCGATGCCTAAGTACGTTCCATGTTTAGGACCGTCCATGTACGCCGTGAACATCGCAAAAGAGAAAATGTCAAAACGCACGTGAAACCGCGAGGCAGGCGGTAAAGCAAGTTGTCATTTCTCCATGTACTCTTTAATGCCATTGATTTCTCCCTCGAGAGCCGTATTGATCACACCCGTGGTTACATTCTCTCTCTCTCTCTCTCTCTCTCTCTCTCTCTCTCTCTCTCTCTCTCTCTCTCTCTCTCTCTCCGGCATTCGGCGCGTGCCGGCTGTTTTTACCTACAGTGTGGGGGACGCCATTGCTGGCCCAGCGCTGACTGCCATGGCCCCATTATGGTGTGTAGATGGGTTGATGCACAGGGTGAGGCGGGCTGTTGAGGAGGCTTTGAGTTTGAGAACAACACTAGGCTAACCGCTTGCTGCGCTTTCCTGCAGTTCAAGACAGAATAGGACTTCTTTTTAACAATGGTATTATTCCCTGTCTAGGTTGTAAAGAGTATAAATATAGCTCACTATTTTGTACTCTCTGTCTCTGTCTGTCTGTCTCCGTCTCTGCCTGTCTGTCTCTGTCTGCCTGTCTGTCTGTTTCTCTCTCTCAGTCTATCTCCCTCCCTCCCTCTCTCACCCCCTATCTCTCTCCCTCTCTCTCTCTCCCCCCTCTCTCTCCCCTTCTCTCTCCCTCTTTCCATGTCTCCCTCTCTCTCTCCCTCTCCCCCCCCCCCCCCGTCTTGTCCTAAGGTGACCCTGTGCGGTTGACGGGTCGATCAAATCCCTCTCTCCCGCTCTCACTCAGTCTTTCAGTTTCTCCCTCGCCCTCGATGGGTGTTTTTTTGTTTGTTTTTGTTTTTTCACTGCAGGACCTCCTCCGGATGGTATCTTGTCAACGATGCGACGTCCTCGCGCGTGCATCGGGAGGTGGGGCGTAGTAATCCTGCCTATTTTAAATCAGATCGCGCATCACTGGACACCGCCGAAGTGACTCGGCAGTAGTACAGGATCACCTCTGGATGGTAGCATACACACGATGCGGCGTCTTCTCCCATGGATCAGTGATCGAGGGCTGGGGGCGAGGAGGGGGGTTGCGGGGGGTGGGGGGGAGAGGAAGGGGGCTGTATGTTGCAATGTTAGAACAAGCACCACGACACCAACGAAGTGACTTGGCAGCAATGTTCAGTCTTCTCCGGATGGTAAGCTACCAGCGATGCGACGTCCTCTCGAGGTTCATTGTTTGTCTTGAACGGGAGGGGGGGGGGGGGGGGGGATAGTAAGAGGTGTCCTTCGTACGTTAAATCAGTTCAAGCATCACTAGACACCACCGAAGTGGCTCAGCAGCAGCGCAGGATCTCCTCCGGACGGTAGCCTACCAACGACGCGACGCCCTCTCTCGGGGATCAGTGTTTGTGTTGGGGGGGGGGGGGTGTTATAGTAGGGGGTGTCCTGCGTATGCTAAATAAGTTGAAGCATCACTAGACACCACCGAAGTGGCTCAGCCCGCAATGCAGGATCTTCTCCTGATGGTAATTACCTACCAGCGATCAACGATGCGACGTCCTCTCTCGATGGGGGTAATGC
Organism: Alviniconcha marisindica; assembly: GCA_018857735.1. NCBI lineage: Eukaryota > Metazoa > Mollusca > Gastropoda > Provannidae > Alviniconcha > Alviniconcha marisindica. Next base: position 248,311 of record JABMCL010003594.1, on the reverse strand, counting down.
AAGACTCCAGCGTACGCTAAATCAGTTCATGCATCACTAGACACCACCGAAGTGGCTCATCAGCAGTGCAGGCTCTCCTCCGGATGGTATCCTACCAACGATGCGACGTCCTCTCTCGAGGATCGGTGTTTATGTTTGGCGGGGGTGGGGTGGGGGGTATATTAAAAGGTGTCGTGCGTGTGCTAATTAAATCAGTTGAAGCATCACTGGACACCACCGACGTGTCTGGGCATGTAGTGCAGGATCTCCGCCGGATGGTAGCCTACCAACGGTTTGACGTCTTCTCCCGTGGACCAGCGGCAGCGTGGGGATGGGGGGGGGGGGGGGGGGGTGTGTGTGTGGCGGGGTGCGTGGTGTGCCTCATTGAGTGTGGCTGCATGGTGGTAGGGGTGTTGGGGCTAGCGGCGCAGCGACAGTGCAGGTTCTTCTCCGGATGGTAGCCTACCGGCGGTTTGACGTCTGACGACGCGAAGCGCGCCTCGTTGAGTGTGGCTGCATGGTCGCAGGAGTGTTGGGACTAGTGGCGTGCGTACGACAACAACAACAGCGCAGGTGAAGCTGACACGGAGGTTCCTACAGCAAAACCTAAAAACCAAAAACACTAATGCAACAGATGTCGCCAATGCTTTGCCTACAGTGAGGCCAACAAAGACCCTAACAAACCCATCCGTCTGTGTCCCGCGAACTTCATACATATGTATGCCTGATGTCACTATCGGAGTTGACTGGTGTAAACGAACGTCGAATCGCAACGAAGCGTGCGTGTGCGTGTGTGTGTGTGTGTGTGTGTGTGTGTGTGTGTGTGTGTGTG
>JABMCL010003594.1:242500-245000 GCA_018857735.1 Alviniconcha marisindica | reverse complement strand
TTGTACCCTGCAGACTGCGGGGCCGTTGAGGGAGAGTTAGAGTTAACGGCAAGTACCAGGAACAGAATCGATACCATCACCAGCCTAACGACATCACAGTGGCAGTGACTAAGCAGCCGTCGTAGCGTTTCCAGCAAAGCGCTAAAAACAATAACAGAATGCCGTTTGTACAGAATGCCAGCGCTCTTGTGCTGGTTACGCAGCGCTTTATCGAGTTGTTTCTTCACTGCGCAGTTTGGCAACCCTGTTATTATTATCGAGAGAGAGAGAGTTGTTTGTTCATTGCGCAGTTTGGCAACCCTGTTATTATCGAGAGAGAGAGAGAGAGAGAGAGAGAGAGAGAGATTGTTTTTCACTGCGCAGTTTGGCAACCCTGTTATGAGAGAGAGAGAGAGAGAGAGAGGAGAGAGAGAGAGAGAGAGAGAGAGAGAGAGTTGTTTGTTCACTGCGCAGTTTGGCAACCCTGTTATTATCGAGAGAGAGAGAGAGAGAGAGAGAGAGAGTTGTTTCTTCACTGCGCAGTTTGGCAACCCTGTTGTTATCGAGAGAGATAGAGAGAAAGATCAAAACAAAAGGGGGGGGGGGATTAGCTCAAGACTGCGCACACCACATTATTCTCTAGACTTCAGGGCAAATTAAAGTGACCAGAATCGATAGTAACTAGCCGACGGGTTCCGAGTGACTGTTTCGCTATGATTGGAGCCTTTGAAGCAAAGTAGTGAGGACACAATCCAGAATGCCGCTGACAAAACTCGAGCTGTTCTGTCCGTTCTTACACACTCGTTTTTGTTTTGTGCTTTTTCGCTGCGCAGTTCGGCAGCTTTCGTGACGGGACCGAGCGTTCCTGACCTGACCATGTTGCTTTACGTCCACAGAAGCGAGGATGCTTATTAGGGACAGGGACAGGGAAGGGGGGGGGGGACGAAAGAGTGAAGGCTCGACCGCGGATACCGCCGAAAAAGACCGGAGAGACCGTGGACCGCCGCCAGAACAATGAAGTGTTAGGGTCGGTGTCCCCTGGCCATTGCCCAGCGACTTGTGCACCGCGCAATGATGTTTCAACTGCCGTGCTTGGGCAGAGTCACAAGGACAATGTCCGTTGCACTGCTGTTGAGGAACAACTCGAAGCGAAAGAAGTCCAACTTTTAGCCCAGCTCCACCTCCCTGCTCATGATCTCTTCTGGGCTAACCTGAGGGTCCAGCTCCACCTCCCTCCTCTAGATCTCTGGATCTTTTGATCTCGCCTGGAACCTTGTAATATGGGTGAAGTAAGTAAACATGGTGCTTATAAACGTCCACAGAAACCATAGGAGAGGGAGAGCATATATACCTATCGCTACACTGTGACCACCAGAATGACCTGCATTAAGATGGGCAGCGATGAGAGCCATTTTAATGTTTTATTAATTGTGAGGGACAAAGTCACAAGACCGTGTCCACAAACCACAACTTTTGAAGAGAAAGGAGAGCCGAAGCGGTATCGAACCGAGGTCCTTCCGCTTACTAGCCTACCGCAGTAAGTAAGTAAACATGATGCTTAACGTCCACAGAAACCACAAGGCTTATTATGGACTAGCCTACCGCCTTGATGATGATGAAGTGATGCTTAATGTCCTCAGATGTCAGTTGACATATTAGGGACAAGTTGTGACCAATGCCGAAGCATTTACGTCCACGGAAACGCCACGGAAACGCCTTAAGTAAGTAATCATGGTGCTTAACGTCCACAGAAACCATAAGGCTTATTAGGGACGGCAAGGGAAACGCCTTACCCGTGGATCTATTATATATACCGCTAGGCCAAACCGGCTCTCAGGTGGGTGACGAGAGGGAAGCACGGATGACTGAGCCGTGCATGGATGGTTGATGGTCATTTGCACAAATCGCGCCGCGCTGAGACTGGCCGCGCTGGTCATGCAGCAGTTAATCCCGGACACAGCCGTTCCGAGCTAGGTAGGGCTGATACGACCCAAGTGCGTATTTGTCGGAGTAGTTTGGCTGAGGCAGTTATTTGAACAGCGTCAGTGAAATCGGTTTGTAACAGTGCAGCAGATTGGATGTTTTTTCTTCACTGAAAAAAGCAAAACAAAAAACAAATAAACAAACTTAAAAAGCACCCAAAACAGCAGAAACAACAACTAAAAAAACTAACAGGAATCTAAGAAACAAAAACAAAAACAAATTTCCAGAATAAAAAAACAACAACAACACACACACACACACACACACACACACACACACACACACACGTATGTACGTATCGGCTAGAGGGAAAAAAGAAAATCGCACGTGCACGCATGAATACAGACGCGTGCGTATAACACGTGCGCGAGCACAACCAATAGCAGAACCGCTCACGACATCTTCCTGGCGGGGGAACCATTTTAACGCCCTGTGCTGCTTTCCTGACGAAGACAGTCAGTGACCTAATTCCCGTCAGCCTTTTCTTGTGTGTGTGGGGGGGCAGGGGGGGGGGGGGGGGGGGGAGAGAGAGAAGCGA
>JABMCL010003594.1:225000-237500 GCA_018857735.1 Alviniconcha marisindica | reverse complement strand
GTAGTAGGTCTTCCCTCGGACGGCTGTGTGCCGAACCAACGTGAGACATTGTGCTATTGATTGTGCACGCGTGCTAACTCATCGATTGGATTTTATAACTCTCTCTCTCTCTCTCTCTCTCTCTCTCTCTCTCTCTCTCTCTCTCTCTCTCTCTCTCTCTCCGTCTTTTATGATTGTAATATAGCCTCTCTCTCTCTCTCTCTCTCTCTCCTATGATTGTAATATATCCCGTCTCTCTGCCTCTCTCTCTCTGTCTCTCTGTTTCTGTCCCTCTGTCTCTGTCTCTCTCTGTCTCTGTCTCTCTCTGTATGTGGGTGGCTGACGCTTTGATCTCCTCCGCCAAACCATCTCACCGATGTCCGAACCGGCGCCAGAGCAGAGTAGACAGAAGCAGACAACTAGAGCTGGGGGACGGGCGGCGGGTGGCGAGGAGGGGGGGGGGGGGAGTAGGAGGGGGGATGGGAAGGGGGGGGGGGCATGGGAGGAGGGGGGGGGGTCTTGGGCTTCGTCTTCCTGTGAAATTGTCTGTATTTTTAGATCCGTGCACGCTTTGCCTTTTCGCTGTCAACTCCATCTGAACCCTCTCTCTCCGGCTGGATCTCCATCTCGGTCTCGGTGGGTGGGCGTCGGTGACGGTTTTTTGGCTTCACGGTTCAGTTCGGTGCGGTTAAGTGTAACTGAGTTCACTTCAGGTCAGTGGGCTGTTTGTTCAGGTGCAGGATGGTGAGTTATTGAGTTGTTAGGTGGGAAGGGAGGTCAGTTGGTTGGTTTGGTGTGTGGTGAGTTAGTTGTTAGGTGGGAAGGGAGGTCAGTGGGGTGTTCAGGGTGGTGAGTTAGTTGTTAGGTGGGAAGGGAGGTCAGTGGGGTGTTCAGGGTGGTAAGTTAGTTGTTAGGTGGGAAGGGAGGTCAGTGGGGTGTTCAGGGTGGTAAGTTAGTTGTTAGGTGGGAAGGGAGGTCAGTGGGGTGTTCAGGGTGGTAAGTTAGTTGTTAGGTGGGAAGGGAGGTCAGTGGGGTGTTCAGGGTGGTGAGTTAGTTGTTAGGTGGGAAGGGAGGTCAGTGGTTGGTTTGGTGTGGTAAGTTAGTTGTTAGGTGGGAAGGGAGGTCAGTGGGGTGTTCAGGGTGGTAAGTTAGTTGTTAGGTGGGAAGGGAGGTCAGTGGGGTGTTCAGGGTGGTAAGTTAGTTGTTAGGTGGGAAGGGAGGTCAGTGGGGTGTTCAGGGTGGTAAGTTAGTTGTTAGGTGGGAAGGGAGGTCAGTGGGGTGTTCAGGGTGGTGAGTTAGTTGTTAGGTGGGAAGGGAGGTCAGTGGGGTGTTCAGGGTGGTAAGTTAGTTGTTAGGTGGGAAGGGAGGTCAGTGGGGTGTTCAGGGTGGTAAGTTAGTTGTTAGGTGGGAAGGGAGGTCAGTGGGGTGTTCAGGGTGGTAAGTTAGTTGTTAGGTGGGAAGGGAGGTCAGTGGGGTGTTCAGGGTGGTAAGTTAGTTGTTAGGTGGGAAGGGAGGTCAGTGGGGTGTTCAGGGTGGTGAGTTAGTTGTTAGGTGGGAAGGGAGGTCAGTGGGGTGTTCAGGGTGGTGAGTTAGTTGTTAGGTGGGAAGGGAGGTCAGTGGGGTGTTCAGGGTGGTAAGTTAGTTGTTAGGTGGGAAGGGAGGTCAGTGGGGTTTTGGGTGGTGAGTTAGTTGTTAGGTGGGAAGGGAGGTCAGTGGTTTCTGAAGGTGTTCAGGGTGATGAGTTAGTTGTTAGGTGGGAAGGGAGGTCAGTGGGTTGTTCAGGGTGGTGAGTTAGTTGGTAGGTGGGCGGGGAGGTCGGTTGGTTGGTTTGGTGTGTGGTGAGTTAGTTGGTAGGTGGGAAGGGAGGTCAGTGGGTTGTTTTGGGTGGTGAGTTAGTTGGTAGGTGGGAAGGGAGGTCAGTGGGTTGTTCAGATTCAGTGTGGTGAGTTAGTTGTTAAGTGGGCGGGGAGGTCAGTTGGTTGTTTTGGGTGGTGAGTTGTTAGGTCGGCGTGGAGGTCAGTGGGTTGTTCAGATTCAGTGTGGTGAGTTAGGTGTTAATTGGGCGGGGGATCTGACGGCAACCTGAAGGCGATGCCCTGGCAACAGTTTGCAGTACTACCCCGCTGAGGGCAGGGAATCTGTAGACCGGGTAATCACTGTACATCGTTCCCAGGATAGCGCAACTGTCCGTAGCGGCTGGCTTTCTCTTAGGAAAACGACCAGAAATTTTAGACTATTTCCAGGAAAGCGACCAGAAATTTTGGATTATTTCCCCAATGTGTAAACAATCCAGACTTGAACTACAAAATATGCAAAACGTGCATACACTAAAGGATAGGTTGCGGTCGCTCGCTTTTCCCCCCCCAAAAGCAGAGCGAGTTCTGTGCAAGGGGCATTCGAGTACGACTGAATCGAACAAACAAGCAAGCAAAAACAAAACAAAACAACAACAACAAAAAAAAAATGAAAACAAAACAAAAAAATACAACAACAAGAAAGCAAGTGTTTCATCCGCAATTGAACCAACTGAAAGCCAAGTCATTTTATTTCCTTCATTGTTGGTTTGTAGAATGACCGTTCGTTGCTTGAAAAAAAGGAGGGGGGGAGGGGGGGGGGGTCTACCCTAAACATTTGCTTATGTTTTAGAGTGTCTTATCAAAATGAGCGTTCTAGTTTCTTCTTCTTCTTTTTCTTCTTCCTCTCTCTCTCTCTCTCTCTCTCTCTCTCTCTCTCTCTCTCTCCCCTCTCGTTCATTTTTGTTTTGTTTTGAACCTTACAAGTGTTTTGATCGAACTGCAGACAAGCCAGAAAGTAAAACCACGAGAAGCCCGAGAAACGTATCGGAGAAATCCCTCCCGCCGAGTGCATGAGACCAAATCACTTGCCGGGAGATACTCGAGAGTTACTTCTGTCACAAAGGCTTCTTCCGTCCGCTGTGTGCGATTTAGGCAATCACCGGTGCGGGTTTCTGCGCCTCTTTTGTCCTTGCTAGGGTTTCAGGCCGTCTCCGCGGCCTCTTTGCCCGGCCTCTCTGTCGCTGGAGCCCAGAGGGAGCCGGAGCGGAGCCGGAGCCGTGGAGTCGGTTGGCGACAGGCCATTGTGTCGGTTGTATCGCTCTTCTGGCTGCCAACAGAAACCTGCCACCTGCTACCGCTTTGCGGCCTGTTATCCTGTCTGGCATTTAGACTCTCGGAGAATTAATGTGGTTGTTTCGTTTGGGGTCCCTTCGGGGGTGCCTTTCCTTCCTTTTAGTTTTTTTTTTCTTTTCTTTTTTTCTTTTTCTTTCTTCCTTCAGTCTTTTTTTTCTCCTCCTTCAGTCCTTCCTTCGGCTTCAATACTTCAGTCCTTTTTTTTCCCTTCAGGCCTTTCTTCCTTCAGTCCTTCCTTCGGCTTCAATACTTCAGTCTTTTTTTTTTCCTTCAGACCTTTCTTCCTTCAGTCCTTCCTTCAGCTTCAATACTTCCTTTCTTCAGTCCTTTCTTCGGCTTCAATACTTCAGTCCTTTTTTCTTCAGTCCTTTCTTCCTTCAGTCCTTCCTTCCTTCTGTCCTTCCTTCCCTCACTCCTTCCTTCAATACCTTTTCCCTTCAGTCCTTTCTTCCTTCAGTCCTTCCTTCCTTCAGTCCTTTCTTCAGCTTCAGTATTTCAGTCCTTTTTTTTTCTTCTCCCCCTTCAGTCCTTGCTTCCTTCAGACTTCCTTCCTTCTTTCTTTCTTCCGGCTTCAATACTTCCGTCTTTCCTTCCTTCAATCCTTCCTTCCTTCAGTCGTTCCTTCCTTCTTTTCCACAACCGTTCCGTCTTTCCTTCCTTCCTTTCTTCAGTCGTTCCTTTCTTCTTTCCTTCAGCCGTTCCTTCTTTCTTTCTTTCAGTCCATCCTTCTTTCTTTCCGTCTTTAAATTTTTCTTTCCTTCCTTCCCTTCCTTCCTTCCCCCTTTCCTTTCTTTCCTCGTTCCCTTTTCCTTCATGTCTGCTGTGAGGTACCGCAGAAATTAAGGTTCCCTTCCGATGAGATTCCAGAGCTGTCAGAGGCTCTGTCTTTCTTTTTGCCTGGGAGATGTTAGAGTATAGATTCTCATGCTCCACGTGTTACCAGGATTTTTTTTCCTTTTTTCTTCTTCTGCCTTTCGTGACCCTTTCAGTTTCAGTTTACCCCAGTCTTTGTACAACTTCGCGAAAAAGCCAAGGATTTAAAGACGGTTTCATTGTCGTCGTTTCTTCCCCGTTGCAGTTTCTATGGTTAGGCTACTGTTTTCCGCGTAATTATGCCAAGGGGAAGAAACGTGCTTCATTGCCAAAGGGGAGCTGGTCAGTCATTCCTGCCCCAAGTTTTAGTCTTTCTATTGACGGACTTTTCATTTCTTTCCGGGAGAGGTCAAGCTGATTTGATTTCTCATCAAAGACGTCCGACACCAGATCACCTCTGACAATTCATACAAGACGTCCTAGACCAGATCACCTCTGATTGACGATCACTGTCAGACGTCCGACACCATATCACCTCCGATTGACAATAACTGTAAAACGTCCAACACCCGATCACTTCCGATTGACGATCACTGTCAGACGTCAGACACCATATCACCTCCGATTGACGATAACTGTAAAACGTCCAACACCCGATCATTTCCGATTGACAATCACCGTCAGACGTCCGACACCATATCACCTCCGATTGACAATAACTGTAAAACGTCCAACACCCGATCACTTCCGATTGATAATCACTGTCAGACGTCCGACGCCATATAACCTCCGATTGACAATAACTGTTTAACGTCCAACACCCGATCACTTCCGATTGACGATCACTGTCAGACGTCCGACACCAGATCACCTCCGATTGACAATAACTGTTAAACGTCCAACACCCGATCACTTCCGATTGACGATCACTGTCAGACGTCCGACACCAGATCACCTCCGATTGACAATCGTCCGATTCCATATCACCTCCGACTGAAAATCACTGTAGGACGTCCGGCACCAAATCACCCCACGGATTGACGATCACTGATGTATCCAGAGAGCGGGTGACCGGAAAGGCTGTAACCACCGAAGGCGACAAAAAGCACATGTAGATGATCTACATATGGCTTGACTGCTTCCCTTCTCAAGGCACTCCACTTCTTTTCCCCCTCTCTGGAAGCGGGTTGACGGACGATCGTCGCCGTCTTCAACTCCCCCCCCCCCCCCCCCCCCTCCTTACCCCCTCCCCCCTGCTCCTGTGTGCACCAGCTGAGGTCCTCCACTGAATAGCTCCCCTAGGCCGGACTTTGGGGCGGTCCGTGTCGTTGTCTAAAGGTCACCGGTTGTTTGGAGGGTGAGGGGGTCTGTATCACGGAAGGGAATCCGACGTGAAGCCAGTTTAAGAAGAAGGCGAAGAAGAAGAATTGGATTTGTAAAAGAACTGGTAAAAGACCCATTTTTGTTCGAGGACAAGGCACACTTTTAATCTTTCTTTCTGTCCTCCTCTCTTTCTTTCTTTTTCTTTTCCCCACCCCATTACGGTTTGTTTTTTGGTTTTTTTTTTTTTTGCAGTGGGGTGTTAGGATGTTCCGGCGTCGGAATCACTGTGATGGTCCGTCTCTGACGTGGAAACACTTTCATAGTCTAAACTCATACACACACCTTTAGAGTCCGATACTGGGACAAAAACACCTTTAGAGTCCGACACTGGCACAGAAACACCTGTAGAGTCTGACACTGGCATAAAACACCTGTAGAGACCAACACTGGCACAGAAACACCTGTAGAGTCCGACACTGGCATAAAAACACCTTTTGAGACCAACACTGGCACAGAAACACCTGTAGAGTCCGACACTGGCATAAAAACACCTGTAGAGTCCGACACTGGCATAAAAACACCTGTAGAGTCCGATACTGGCACAGAAACACCTTTAAAGTCCGACACTGGCACAGAAACATCTGTAGAGTCTGACACTGTCATAACAACACCTGTAGATACCGACACTGGCACAGAAACACCTGTAGAGTCCGACACTGGCAAAAAACACCTGTAGAGTCCGACACTGGCATAAAAACACCTGTAGAGTCCGACAATGGCATAAAACACCATTAGAGTCCGACACTGGCACAGAAACACCTGTAGAATCCGACACTGGCATAAAAACACCATTAGAGTCCGACACTGGCACATAATCACCTTTAGAGTCCGACACTGGCATAGAAACAACTGTTCAGTGTCACGGGTCAGGAAACTTGTGAATTGTCCTTAGGAATTGTTTCCTGGTTATGGCCTAATGACTTTAATGGTATGTGTACACGGCAGACAAGTGAATAATAAATGTGTACACGTCAGACAAGTGAATAATGGTATGTGTACACGGCAGACAAGTAAATAATGGTATGTGTACACGGCAGACAAGTAAATAATGGTATGTGTACACGGCAGACAAGTGAATATTGGTATGTGTACACGGCAGACAAGTGAACTTAAATAGCAGTTCGTTTATGTATACAATACAATACAACTTTATTGTCTCTGTGTAGAGAAATTTGCTTTCTGGCTTGTCATTTACATAAAAACATTCAATAAAATTAACAATAAAACATCAACAACTATAGGAAGGCGGGCGTATTTTCCGTGGTGAGTTGATTTTCTTCCTGATACCGGTTAGGAAGCACCATCAGGCTTCAGGGTCCAGTAACAAAGAATTGACATCAGCAGGGTTTGTGTGTGTGTGTGTGTGTGTGTGTGTGTGTGTTGTGTGTGTGTGTGTGAGTGTGTGTTGTTCTTCCTTTCTAATGTGATGTAGTTCATCTTAAATTACCAAGTGACGAAAACTCGGGGAATGACCTCAAACCATGCATAAAGAGATTACCCGTCCTCTCTTTCTACATCCCCCGCCCCGCTCTCTCTCTCTCTCTCTCTCTCTCTCTCTCTCTCTCTCTGTTTAAGATTTTATGTACAGCTCCTCCGTCACTGGTCCGGTTGCAGTTTGCGTCAAATGCAGCGCTGATGCCAGATAATGACGCGGTCTGCCTGTAGGCTCAGCGGTGGTAAGTGGCCCATTATGCAAAGCTGACCTTCGCCAACGGCTCTTTCATAATCACATTGCCCGTTGACTACCCATTCATGATCACGTTCCGCATGGGGAAATGCCAGGGCCGTCAGATCGGATTGCGCCAGTGACATATGGTGCCGACTGGCCTGGATGCGGCACTTTGCAGCTCGATGTCCTGGGGGAGGGAATTCGCAGAGGTAGGAGAGTGCATCCCGGCGGGAAGCTCACCACCCCCCCCACCCCAAGGAATTTCGAGAAATATTTCGTGTGTGTATGTGTGTGTGGGGGTGGGGGTGGGGGGTGGGGGGGTGTTGTTTTTTTGTTTGTGTGTGTGTGTGTGCCCGTGTGTGCGTGCGTGGGTTCGTGCGCGCATGTATGTGTGTGTCTACATTTGGGGGGTGGGATGGGGGGCGATGTTTGATTACACGTTAATTTTGTGTATGTTAATATTGTGTCTTTTGTTGCCGTTTAAAAATAGCTTTTATCTTCAGCATGAAATGTACGCGCCTAATATGAGAAAGGGCACTCTAGAAGCCCACTATTATTATTATTATGTTACTGTGAAATCTGCTGAAATCATAGTGTCGATTGTCTACCGTAAACAGTCTTAGTGCTAGACTTTTAACATACTGTTGTCACAGGAGAAGGAGAAGAGGAAGAGTGAAACATTTATAAAGCGCGAACCTCTAAGTTAAAAATAGAGTTCCTCGCGCTGTGCAATATTTAAATATAAACTACATACACGTTGAGACACCTCGAGTCGAAGATGACAACAACAATGACGACAAGCAATTCAAATCCCAAGAAACTAAACAAGCAAGACCTGCATTACACACACACACACACACACACACACACACACACACACCACACACACCACACACACACACACACCTCAGCCCAACACACACCACACACACACACACACACCAACCACACACACACACACACACACACGTGCACACGATCGCATGCCAAATACACAACACAACACACACACACACACACACACACACACACACACACACACACACACCACCGACTGCCCAAATACACACACACACACACACACACACACACACACACACACACACACACACACACACACACACACACACACAGATACACACTCCCCACCACAGCACACACACACACACACACACACACACACACACACACACACGTGCACACGATCGCATGCCCAAACACACACACACACACACACACACACACACACAACACACACACACACACACACACACACACACAGCATTGGAACTGTTTCAAAGGCAAAGTTGGGGAACCTTGTGTGGAAAGAGGTGGAGCGCTTATGGGCTTTTCCGAGCGCATAGATACCATCCAGAACTGAACTGAACTGAACTGAATCGCTGTTTAACAACTTGCATTCTGGCTCCCAGTAGGTTGCCCTGTGACCACTCGATGCGTGATAGATCTTTGCGTCAGTCACGGTGTTCATTGCCTGTTCCGGGCAACAAATTGCATACGGACTAGTTCGATGGCCATTTGGCGGCTCTTCGTGTGGCGGATTCCTGCTGCAGATCACAGTGTCGATCGCGGATCCCGGAATCCCCGTGCCCGTTGTTAACGACGTGGAACAGCTAATTCGCTCGACTCCCAGCTGACTGATGTGACACCGTTGTATTTTTGGCAGGGTTCTGCTTCTAATCAACGTTTCGCCGAGATTTGATTGACAGACAGGGGACTGGCCAATCAGCAAGTGCAGGCGAAACACGCCACTCGTTCGACCCACAATAATTTTATTCAGAATCATTTCCTTTCTGTTATGTAACTGTCCTGGTTGACTGGGCGTAATATATATATATATATAAAACGAACAAAAAAACATTCGTTCCTTTCTGTAAACTATGATGGTCCCTGTGTGGTGAACTGCGAGAGCTCACCAAAAGGGCCAAGTTAATGGTACATGAATAAGAGAGAGAAACGTACCAGGTAAATCTTTCCGACACGTGGGCACCTCCCACGCTTTTTATGTTACCTTACGTCAGCGGACGGAGTATTCTCTTCCCTTGCAACACGTTGGTATGGTATGGTATGGTATTTTCAGTACTTCGTCCCTTGCGGGAAATTCTGATCGCCTTACCCGGGTAAAGCACAGCGGTCGCAGGAGCAGCGCTACCCATTCCTACCACTGAGTATGTGCAGTATTTTCGTGTGTCCAAACTCTCTCTCTCTCTCTCTCTCTCTCTCTCTCTCTCTCTCTCTCTCTCTCTATATATCTCTTCTGTATATATATATATATAGAGAGAGAGAGAGAGAGAGAGAGAGAGAGAAGAGAGAGAGAGAGAGAGAGAGAGAGATGAGAGTAGATATATATATATATATATAGAGAGAGAGAGAGAGAGAGAGAGAGAGAGAGAGAGAGATGTTGGGGATTTTTAACGTGTACACCGATGTTGATTCATGCGATTGCGCGTTACGGACACCGTAAGAGAGTCTGCACTAAAAGCTGACGCGGCGGGAGGGGGAGGGGGAGGGGGAGGGGATGTGGTTGGAGGGAGGGATGGATCTCTCGCCGCATCTGGGACTCGAACCCGTGTCAGTATTGCTCCTGGCCTGTCACTAGTCGGACGCTGTGCCAACTGAGCTATCCAGGCCCTGCCGACCGCCTAAAGCGTTACTAACACCCAGGCAGAGATACTACAGCAAGTGTAGTGTAGTGTCTCTGCACCCAGGGCGTCCTTCACACTGCCATATGCCACCGTTTCGTGCCGGCGTGGCACAGGTTCCGATCAAGCTTTTCGGTTGATTACCCGGCGACAACAAACTGCCGCGTTCGCGACCAGCTGTCAGGTGACCTCACGTTTTACCTGCTCCAGCGCGCTAGACCAAGTCACAGTGTCCATTGACTGGCGTGGGATAGATCGATGGTTCACTTCCAAAAATAAGTAATTAATAATTATTAAACATTAAAGTACCTCTATAGCGCAAACTCCTGTCCAGAGACTATTCTAATCGCACACGGACCTACACAGGCACCCTCTCTCTCTCTCTCTCTCTCTCTCTCTCTCTCTCTCTCTCTCTCTCTCTATATATATATATATATATATATATATATATATATATATATATATAGAGAGAGAGAGAGAGAGAGAGAGAGAGAGAGAGAGAAGAGAGAGAGAGAGATGAATGAACTTTATTTTACGAAGGTAGTGGAGAAGACTCGAGGTCTTTTTACATCCAGCCCTCGCCCATGAGGGCGAGAGAGAGAGAGAGAGAGAGAGAGAGAGAGAGAGAGAGAGAGAGAGAGAGAGAGAGAGAGAGAGACGCTATAATAATGCACAGTAATACGCTATAGTAATGTGAGCCGGTTTGGCCTAGCGGTAAGGCGTTAGGCCGGTAAGCGGAAGGACCTCGGTTCGATACCGCTTCGGCTCTCCTTTCTCTTCAAAAAAGGTTGTGGGTTGTGGACACTGTCTTGTGACTTTGTCCGTCACTTCCTACTGAAACATAAATGGCTCTCACGCTGCCCTCTTAATAGCTAAAGTCATTCTGTGGTGACAGTGTAGCGATAGGTATATAATCTCCTCTTCCCCCCCACCTCCTACCCTTCCCCTCCGCCCACCCTCCCCCACTCTCCCCGTCCCTAATAAGCCGTACGGTTTCTGTGGACGTTAAGCACCATGTTTACTTACTTACTTACTGCTATAGTAATGCACAGTTTACAGTCAACTTAAACAGACAATAAAGAGGAACTTGTGGCGGGGGTAGATGGCCGCGCGCAGCGGAAAAACGTGTCAGAGCTATTGTTTCGATACTGCTATAGTAATGCACAGTTTACAGTCAACTTAAACAGACAATAAAGAGGAACTTGTGGCGGGGGTAGATGGCCGCGCGCAGCGGAAAAACGTGTCAGAGCTATTGTTTCGATACTGCTATAGTAATGCACAGTTTACAGTCAACTTAAACAGACAATAAAGAGGAACTTGTGGCGGGGGTAGATGGCCGCGCGCAGCGGAAAACGTGTCAGAGCTATTGTTTCGATACTGCTATAGTAATGCACAGTTTACAGTCAACTTAAACAGACAATAAAGAGGAACTTGTGGCGGAGGTAGATGGCCGCGCGCAGCGGAAAACGTGTCAGAGCTATTGTTTCGATACTGCTATAGTAATGCACAGTTTACAGTCAACTTAAACAGACAATAAAGAGGAACTTGTGGCGGAGGTCGATGGCCGCGCGCAGCGGAAAACGTGTCAGAGCTATTGTTTCGATACTGCTATAGTAATGCACAGTTTACAGTCACCTTAAACAGACAATAAAGAGGAACTTGTGGCGGAGGTAAATGGCCGCGCGCAGCGGAAAAAGTGTCATAGCTATTGTTTTGAAAAAAAAAGAAAAAAAGAAGAAGAAGAAGAAAAATGTCTCGAGTTTCAATTTCAACGAGTCCAGAGGGGGTTTCTGTCAGAGGAAAGGGTCAAGCAATGTCATTTCATGCGAAGGGGCCGAAGATGGAGTAAGGCGCGGGAACCGACAGTGTCAGGTGACCGCGTCCTGCCACCAGGGAAATAGTTGGTAATGGAATTTTAAAACTTCCTGTCACCTCACAGGGTTCACCCCAGGACACCCGAGATCAGGGACACCCGAGATCAAATCACAGTGTCGAATGACTACCCTGTGACAAAATTGCCACACTAATTCAGTTTTAACGCCCTGTCAGCTGCTAGTTAGTAATTGAATTTTAACGTCAGGGTTCACCCCAGGACACCCGAGATCAGGGACACCCGATATCAAATCACAGTGTCGAATGACTACCCTGTGACAAATTGCCACACTAATTCAGTTTTAACGTCCTCTCAGCTGCTAGTTAGTAACTGACTTTTAACGCCCTGTCAGCCGCACTGGGTCACTCCAGGACGTGCCATCAGGGACACCCGAGATCAAATCACAGTGTCGAATGACTACCGTGTGGACAAATTGCCACACTAATTCCATTTTAACGTCCTGGGAGACCCCAGATAAAATCACAGTGTCGAATGACTACCGCGCGGACAAATTGCCGCACTCCCCGGGGTCCTTCGGCCGAACCACAGACGGACACGCTGATCGAAATCACGGTGTGTTGTGACGGCCAGCGTGTGATGACGGGAATTGCCTCGCTCAGCCTCGGCCAACCTTTCGGTGCTTCGCACGGCGTGCTGCCGACCCACTGACAGGGGGGCAAGCAGTAAAGCTGGTTGAAATCGCAGCGTCCATTGACTACCGTGCAGCTAGGGAGCGGTCGGGACTAGCTCCCACGTTCGAGGTGGGGGGTGGGGTGGTGTGGGTGGGGGAGGGGGGTGTATGTGTGTGGGAGGGTGGGGGGCCGATAAGATTCACTGCAAACTCCAAGCACTGGTTTACGACATCCTTCCTTCAACCGCTGCCGTATTTAGTTGCGCCATAGGGTCCAGAAAACTGTCAGCTAACGAGCAGTTTTTTGTTGGTGCTCAAACAGTAGTAAGTTTGTTACAAACAA
>JABMCL010003594.1:205000-220000 GCA_018857735.1 Alviniconcha marisindica | reverse complement strand
CCCCCCCCCCCCCCACCCCCCCCCCTCCCCCTTCTTTCCGGGGAAACCTAAAAATCGTGGGGGGGTTAAAAATGCGAAAGAATGGCCTGTAGAAAAAAACATTTTTCCGGTCTTATAACAGTTCTACTTTCAGTACTGTGAATGTTGATGCAGATCCTTCCTCATGCTGAAAGCCGTAATGGATTTCAAAATCCAAATTTTACTGCCCGGCATATTGCGGTGATGCAAGCACGGCGGAGAAGGGGTTAATGACGATAGTAGTAACGTATATTAAGCATCGGTGAATAGGTGAAGAGAATGGGGAAAAAGCCCGATAAATACTTTAAAATTTTTTTATAGTCAACTTTCTTGTGTGCCGGGCCTGTGTGTGTGTGGGTTTCTATTCCTTTGAATAATTTCCCACGGACAATGTTTTTGGGTTTATCAATACTTCTATATTTATGTGATGTGATGATTGGAACAAAATTCGAGACTACGGGTAGTACGGGTGGGCCGGGTTTAGGGCCCCTTTTGACCACCGGCATTTTGTTGTTGTTTTGGTTTTGGGGGCTTCCCCCCCCGGGGACCCCCCGGGATATCATTTTCAGCTGTTCGTTGACCAAAAGCATTCCATACGACGAAAGGACCTGTGTGGGGACCAGGTTTTTAAAATATATATATATATAAAAAAGTTTTTTTTTTTGTTTTTTTTATTTACCCGCGCCCCCATGGGGAAACCCACGTCTCTTTAGGGAAATTTTCTCAATTTTGAAAGGGGGGATGCAGTTGTAATTCAAAACTTTTTCTCCGGGTGAAAATGGGCTTCGGCCCTTTTGCGCGCAAACAAAAAAGGGAAACCAGAAGCATGGAGGAAGCTGTTTTGCCTGAAGCATTACAATGGAATTATGGTCTCCTTTAAAAAAAAATAAAAAAATAAAGGGGGCTGGGGGAGGAAAAAAGAAAGAAAAAGAGCTTCCAATTCCAGTGACTTATGTGGCTTGTCCGTCAAAAACAAATGATATTCTCTGTCTGTCTCTGTCTGTCTGCCTGTCTGCCTATCTCTCCGTCTGTCTGTCTGTCTGTCTGTCTGTCTGTCTGTCTGTCTGTCTGTCTGTCTGTCTGTCTCTCTCTCTCTCTCTCCCCTCTCTCTCTCTCTCCTCTTTTCCTCCCCCCCTCACTCACTCATTTAATGTACTCACTCACTAATCTCTGTCCTTTTCTCTCTCTGTCTTCTGTCTGTCTTCTCTCTTCTGTCTCCTCTCTCTCTCTCTCTCTCTCTCTCTCTCTTTTCCCCCCCCTCTTTTCTCTTTTTTTTCCCCCCCCCCCTTTTTTCCCCCAGCCCCCCACCCACCACCACCCACCCCGTCCTGCGAGTTTAGCGGAAAAAGCGTCACAGACAAGTTTTGATTTTTGATCCTGTTATTTGTCAACAAAAATAATCATCACTTCAAGCTTGGAACATAGATTTTACACGCGGCGTTCTTTTTGCTCATGCCATAACAGCCTTTGGCGTTGGATAAACAAGCATGAACAGTTTCAAAGTTTCACAACGTTTTTGTGTTGTTGTTACTGTTGTTGTTACGGGATTGCTTTTCCTGCTGTTTGGAAAACAAGCATTAACAGTTTGAAAGTTTGACACTGTTTTTTTTTGTGTGTTATTGTTGTTACAGGGTTGTATTTCCTGTTGTTGGCAAAAACAAGCATTAACAGTTTGAAAGTTGACGAGTTTTTGTTGTTGATGTAGCTGTTGTTACGGGGTTGTTTTTCCTGCTGTCCACATCTCTCTCGTCCTGTGCTGATGTGCTCGTTTTCCAGCATCATTCACCTACCCTAAATAGCTAGTTCTCCCGGTTTTGAGGCAGACTGGGTTTTTGTGTTGTTTTTGCGGTTCACGCCGTTCATGTTGCCGCATCTCTCTCGTGTCCTCATACGCGTGCTCTTTTGGCGCTTGGCCCCTGGGAAATGCCTGTAGTTTCTCGGTTTTGGGGAGATTGGTGTGTGTGTGTGTGTGTGTGTGTGTGTGGTTGTGATTTGGTGGTGGGGTGGTGTGTTGTGTGTGTGTGTGTGTGTGGTTTGTGTGTTTTGTGTGTGTGTTGTTTTATTTTTTGTTGTGTGTGTTAGTTTTTGTGTGTGTGGGGTGTGTTTTTGTGTGGTTGGGTGTTTTTGTGTGTTTGTTTTTTTTGTGTGGGGGTTGTTGTTTGTGGTGGTGGGGTGGTGGTGGTGTGTGTGTGTGTGTGTGTGTGTGTGTGTGTGTGTGTGTGTGTGTGTGTGTTTCTTTTGTTGTTGTTACGGGGTTTTCCGCTTTCGCCACTTCTCTCTCGTCTCCTCGCAACAATTGCGCTCTTTTTACAGCATTATTCACCTGCTGGAATAGCCTGCTCTCTCAGGTTTGAGGCTGAGAAGAGGGGAAAATCGAAGAGTTTCTGGGAGCGGAGACATCCTGGCATGAAGGGAGCCGAGCTAAATTAGCTCCAGTCATGAAACCAGAATTCCTGTAAAGGGTGTTTTGAAAACATCCCAGTAACCCTTTAACAAAGCGGCCATTTTTAAAATTTTGGTCACGTGTTATGTGGGCGTAAATCCGCCATACTCGTGTCGACGCTGTGGACGTTGAGTAGATCGCCACGGGTTGTGGCTTCCTTCGCAACGTCTGATGACCTTCCGGAAACGTCCACCCATTGCGTTGTGGTCTGAGTGGTTTTGGAAGAATGTCATCGGTGTTTGCGTTCTCGTGAATGTGGACGGAAGGAAGGAAGTCGTCATGAAAATGCAATGCTTCTGTCGTGTGCGATTTGTACGGGCGTGGAATCTGATCGCTAGAGCGCCTGCGTGTGTTGCTGTTTTTGGTGCGCCTTGAAAGTAGGTCGCCATGTTGTCATGTTATTTTTGCTGATCTTGATTCAGGTCGCTGTAAATGCCCGTGTTGCCTTTTGGGGAAGGGGGCGGAAGGGGACCTGGAAATAGGTCGCCATATTCCCATGACCGTACTGCTGATCTTGATTCAGGTCGCTATAAATGATATTTGTTTTATTTATTTTTTTATATTTTTGGGGGGCCCCAATAGGTCGCCATATTCCCTAAATCTTATTGCTAATCTTATTTGGGTGGGGGGTGGACCTCGAAGTAGGTCGCCATATTCCCATGACCTTATTGCTGATCTTGATTCAGGTCGCCATCAGTGCCAGTGTTTCCATTCTTGGCGGACCTTGAACTAGGTTGCCATATTCCCACAACCTTATTGCTGATCTTGATTTGAGTCGCTAGCGCTTGTGTTATTACCATACTTGCCTACTTTTAAGCATAGCGCCTATACTCTGTGTCTCTGTGTCTCTGTCTGTCTCTGTCTGTCTGTCTCTCCCTCCCTCTGTCTGTCTGTCTCTCCCTCCCTTTGTCTGTCTGTCTGTCTCTGTCTGTCTGTCTCTCTGTGTCTCTGTCTGTCTGTCTCTCCCTCCCTCTGTCTGTCTTCTGTCTGTCTGTCTCTCCCTCCCTCTGTCTGTCTTCTGTCTGTTTTTCGTCTGTCTTCTGGGGGGGGGGGGGGGGGGGGGGGGGGAGCCAAGACGAAGAGCGCGCATATTGATTTGTTTGGTTTGTCATCTTCAGTGGGCATCGATCCTGGGGAATATATTGCAGCACACACTACACCCCCTTCCTCTTCCACACACACACACACACACACACACACACACACACACACACTACCACGCATGACCCCCCCCTCTCCCTCCCCACACACTGACAATCACACACACACACACACACACACACACACACACACACACACACACACACACACACACACACACAATGACAGCCCGCTTCCTCACCCCCCACCCCCCACTCGCACTCACGCGCTCACGTATGAATGCACGCATGCACGCGTGGACACACATATCGTCATGCACACGCGGACTCGATTGCACACACGTTTTCACGTGATATACTAGTGTACTAGGTATCAGTTGAAGTTTTTCCAACACAGAAAAGGGTCACCGACTGCTTTGTTGCTAATGATGGTGCTTCTGCTGCTGCTGTTTTTGTTGCTGTTTCTTTCCGGTTTCCTCGCCCTGATAATTATAACCGTGCTGGGTGACTGGGCGTAAAACACCAAGTAACCTTTCCGGTTTCGTACTGATGTGACCCTGTGCGATTGACAGGACTTTAATGTCCATTGAACTGGTAACAGGAACAATAACAATAATAATCAATCAGTTCATTCTGCTGTAGATCTTTTCTGAGGAGAACGGGGGGTATGAAAGGGGGGTGGAGAGAGAGAGAGAGAGAGGGAGAGAGAGAAAGGCATTTTCTGTTTGCCCAGCCGTCGTCAGAATCTCTGTGGAAAACGAGTCTCAGACCGGGCCGCATAATTTTCAAATAAGTTCTGACAATGCTGCTTGCTACTATTGACGTACGGTCTCTGTGGACGTCAAGCAACATTGAACTCGAACCCGCTGCTTCAGAGCTCAGGAGCTGTGTGAAGGAAGAGGTGGACGTCCTGGGCTTCCTGCACCTAATAGTCCGTACGGTCTCTGTGGACATTGAAGCAAACCTCTGGCACCAGATGCTGTGTCAAGATGTCTGGCTTCCTCTCACGTCTGTTTGTCTTTCTCTCTGTCTCTGTCTCTGTCTGTCTGTCTGTCTCTTTCTCTCTGTCTCTCTGTGTCTCTCTCTGTCTCTGTCTCTGTCTCTCTCTCTGTCTCTGTCTCTCTCTCTGTCTCTGTCTCTCTTCTGTCTCTCTTCTCTCTCTCTCTCTCTCTCTCTCTCTCTCTCTCTCTCTCTCTCTCTGCTCTCTCTCTCTCTCTCTCTCTCTCTCTCTCTCTCTCTCTCTCTCTTTTATGTGAAATCTTCTGCATTGTCCTCTCTGTCACTTGTCTCTCTCTCTCTCTCTCTCCTCTCTCTCTCTCTCTCTTCTCTCTTCTCTCTCTCTCTCTCTCTCTCTCTCTCTCTCTCTCTCTTGTCGACTTTTACGTGTAGCCTATGTTTGGCATGTAGATTAGCAGACAATTGTAAAATAGGCCACTGCCTTAAGTCTTGATCCTTGTGTAATAAAGTTCTCTCTCTCTCTCTCTCTTCTCTCTCTCTCTACTCGTCTCCTCTCTCTCTCTCTCTCTCTCTCTCTCTCTCGTCTCTCTCTGTGACTTTTATGTGTAGCCTATTGGCATGTAGATTAGCAGGGACAGATTGTAAAAATAGGCCACTGCCTTAAGTCTTGATCCTTGTGTAATAAAGTTCTCTCTCTCTCTCTCTCTCTCTCTCTCTCTCTCTCTCTCTCTCTCTCTCTCTCTCTCTCTCTCTCTCTCTCTCTCTCTCTCTCTCTCTTAATTCACGGGGTTGTCTGTGCTTCACGTGTTTGATGCTGCCGACTAAAATCTGGTGTTTCTCGCTCCTGTTTCATACACTCTCCAGTCTCATTATACATGTAGCCACGGGCAAAGTTGTCTACCACTTCCGGCGTCTGATGATGTCACGAAGTTTGGTGTTCCTCTCATGTTTCATTCACTCTTTCCTTCTTCTTAGCTACGGTGTTGTCTGCATCAAACTCCAAGCTCTGGTTTACGACTTCCTTCCTTCAACCACTGCCATAGTTGATTACGCCATAGTTTCTTTGAGTTCTAAAATATACAATATGTGTTATTGTGTACTGTGATGTGGTTAATGTTCAGCCACGTTTTAATTTCTCTATGAGATAATAAAGTAATCTTGAATAGGTCTCGAAAAACTGTCAGATAACGAAAGTTTTTCGATGACGCTCAAACGGCAGCAGGTTTGTAACAGACAGCTCAAATTATATCACCGTTTCTTTTATAACTGACCACGTTGCTTACGTGGGCACAGATTAAACCAAAATCATTTGAATGAGACACAAAAATCTTTTTCTTTTTGGCCCGGGGCGGATGCGTCTCATGTATACGTGCGTGCTTGGGCTATGTTACTTCGATTAATATCCAAACCTTTCGGAGGGCGCTGACCGCGTCGGTGGACAGCTGCGCGGAGATAAAGAGTGCCCCTTCAGTGGCGTAACCCATACCCCCCCCCCCCCCCCCCCCCCCCCCCGTCTCCCCGTCCCTAATAAGCCTTATGGTTTTTGTGGACGTAAAGCACCGTGTTTACTTACTTTCTCTGCTTCAGAGCTCAAGAGCTGTGTGAAAGTCGATGTGGCCGTCCTGGGCTTCCTGTCCCTAATAGTCCGTACGGTCTCTGTGGACGTAAAGCAACAGTGAAATAAACCTCTGGCTTTGCGGATTAGATGCTGTCGTGCCCGGTTTTTTCCCCCTTTTTCTCCCCTCTTTTTTTTTTTTTTTTCTTTCTTTTTTTTCCCTTCTTTTTTTTTTCTTTTGGGTTTTTTTGGCCTCTCCCCCTGTTTTCTTCCTTTCCGTCTTCTTTTCTGCCCACTTCTTTTTTACCTTTTTCTTCTTCTCTCTCTCCCCTCCCGTTTCTTCCTCTCCTCTCTCTCTTCCCCGGCAATTAAATTTTCTCCTCTTTCTCTATCTTTGGGGCTGGTTCCCCCCTTTTTTCCCCTCCTCTCTCTCTCCCCTTCTTTTTATTCCAAAAGGGTTCTCTGGTTCCCCCCGTTTCACATCCCGGTTTTAAGGGCTTAATTTTTTTACGTTAAAAATTTTGTGTTCTCTGGCTCTCCCCTCCTGTTTTTTTCACTCCCGGTTTTCCCTCATAGCACGGACAATTAACTTTGTCTACTTGCTATTTTCTGATGCTGTCAAGGAGTCTGGCTCTCCCCTCCTTTTCATTCACTCTCCGGTCTCTCATCATAGCACGGACAATTAACTTTGTCTACCTGCTTAAACGTCTGATGCTGTCAAGGAGTCTGGCTCTCCCCTCCTGTTTCATTCACTCTCCGGTCTCTCATCATAGCACGGACAATTAACTTTGTCTACCTGCTTCAACGTCTGATGCTGTCAAGGAGTCTGGCTCCCCCTCCTGTTTCATTCACTCTCCGGTCTCTCATCATAGCCACGGACAATTAACTTTGTCTACTTTCTTCAAACGTCTGATGCTGTCAAGGAGTCTTGCTCTCCCCTCCTTTCATTCACTCTCCGGTCTCTCATCATAGCCACGGACAATTAACTTTGTCTACTTGCTTCAAACGTCTGATGCTGTCAAGGAGTCTGGCTCTCCCCTCCTATTTCATTCACTCTCCGGTCTCTCATCATAGCCACGGACAATTAACTTTGTCTACTTGCTTCAAACGTCTGATGCTGTCAAGGAGTCTGGCTCTCCCCTCCTATTTCATTCACTCTCCGGTCTCTCATCATAGCCACGGACAATTAACTTTGTCTACTTGCTTCAAACATCTGATGCTGTCAAGGAGTCTGGCTCTCCCCTCCTATTTCATTCACTCTCCGGTCTCTCATCATAGCCACGGACAATTAACTTTGTCTGCTTGCTTCAAACGTCTGACGCTGTCAAGGAGTCTGGCTTTCCCCTCCTGCTTCATTCACTCTCTCCTGCCTCCTAGCCAAGGGGCAATTTTGTCCTCTGCTCGGCGCGCCTGACGCTGTCAAGACGTCTGGTGATCGTCTCCTGCTTTAGCCTCTCAGGCCTAACCTTGGACGACCCTGTGTCCGTTTCAAATTGGAAAGTTTGATGGATTAACGGGGGGTTACGCGAACTTTCTCTAGGGACGTCGTCATCGACCGGGGGGGGGGGGGGGGTGCGGGTAATGAAGACACACACGACAGACAGGCAAACAGACGGACAGACAGGCTGACACGCACACGCACGCATACACACACACACACACGCGCACGACGCACGCACGCACGCACGCACGCACGCACACGACACATACATACGTACACACTTGATGGGAACACTACTCACACATTGTTCACACACACACACACACACACACACACACACACACACACACACACACACACACACACACACCACACTGTCACACCACACACACACCACAGCACACACACACACACACACACACACTGTCACACACACACACTCACACTCACACACACACACACACACACACACACACACACACACACTTGGCACCACTACACACACACACACGCTCACACACACACACACGTCACACACACCCTCTCTCTCTCTCTCTCCCGTCTTCTCTCTCTCTCTCTCTCTCTCTCTTCTCTCTCTTCTCTCTCTCTCTCTCTTCTCTCTCTCTCTCTTCTCATCTCTCTCTCTCTCTCTCTGTCTCTCTACACACACACACACAACTGTCTCTCTCTTCTCCCCTCTCTCTCTTCTTCCTCTCTCTCTCTCTCTCTTTCTATCTCACACACACACAACACACACACCACACACACACCACACACACACACACCACACGACACAACACACACAATCAACACACCACACACAACACAACACACAACCACACACAAACACACACATACACAACACACATCACACACACACACACACACACACACACACACACACCACACACACACACACACGCACACACCGGCGCCAAGCGTTGTTACCTGCGGTCGACAGCTCACAGGGCCCGTGTACAATTGATCGGCATTAAATGAATCCGGTCGCGTTGTGTTTGCCCATGCTTTATCCTAGCAAAAAAGATGAAGTGATATTGCAACATGCGTCATCCTAGGTTCCACCATTTGTGTGTTGGTATGTGTATGTGTGTGTGTGTGTGTGTGTGTGTGTGTGTGTGTGTGTGTGTGTGTGTGTGTGTGTGTGTGTGTGTGTGTGTGTGTGCGTGCGCGCGCGTGCGCGTGCGTTTATGTGTGAGTGGGGGGTGGGTGGGGGGAGACGAGGGGGGCTGTGTCCAGAACCTTGTGGTAGAATCTTGCATTTCGGGCTTTCTGTTCATGCCCCCCCCCCCCCCCCCCCCCCCTTCTCTCTCAGTCTCTGTTTCTGTCTGTCTGTCTGTCTGTCTGTCTGTCTGTCTGTCTGTCTGTCTCTCTCTCTCTCTCTCTCTCTCTCTCTCTCTCTCTCTCTCTCTCTCTCTCTCTCTCTCTCTCTCTCTCTCTCTCTCTCTCTCTCTCTCATTGAAACCTCCAACCCTGCCGCTGTCTTTTCTGTAGTGATTCCACGAGCCTGCAACTTCGGTATATAAATTGTAATGCCGAGAGAACGGCCTCAATTGTGGAAATTGCGGCAGCCTCAGCAAACCCGGGGAAAGCCAGCAGTCGCAGGTCGGCGCAGACCAGTCGCTGCCCCAAGCTACGGTTTCAGGACGAGTTTGATGACCGACTTCATTGCTGGTGACCTCCGGGTCAAGAGTCAGGCTTGTTGAGAAACAGAACGGTCTCTTCTCTTGGCCTTTGGGAGAGGCGGTGCTTATTGGCAGTCCCCCCCACTCCCCATCCCACCCCCATCCTCCACCACCACGCCCACCACCCCCTTCCACCCCGCTGTGGTCGGTGTCGCCGAGGGAGACCGGGATTGATCAAGTGTGCAAATACAGATGGAAAAGTAAAGACCAGAACAGACAGGGGAAGTAACTGTGATCGGATGGTGCCGATGGAGTTATTGATCTTGGCGAAGGGGCTCCCCCTTTCCGATCGATCATTCATCCGGGGATGTTGCAATGGAGCTGCGTGTGTAGGGTGCGCATGCCGGCGCTGGCATTGTTAGTCGCAGTGCTCGGTGACGTCTTCATCTTGTTGATATATATATATATATATATATATATTATGAAACAACGTTAAAGAGACGGTCACGCTGGTCTTTTGGGTTTGCTTTTCAGTGTAAAACAGCTTGGCAGTGCGATCTGAGTGAAGAATATCAGTTCAGATTTTGAGCACGAAGAGGAGAAATACAAATCTCGTATTGGTTAAATATAACTATTCTGCATTATTTTTACATTCTGTGCACGCGCTGTTTTTTCTCTCTCTCCCTCCTTCCTAGCCCCCCACCCCCCCCCCCCCCATCACTTCCTCTCTCCGCCCCCCCCCCCCCCCCCCCCCCCCGTCCTCCCTCCAACCCCTCCTCCCCCCCCCCCCCCCCCACCCCCGTCTCTCCGTCTGCCTGCCCGTTGACCTGTAAATCTGTCCGCCTTCACTTGGCCCGCCTTCAGAGCCGATCGACACATGCGTGATTGCAATAATGGGGTCTTCACCCCAACTTCACCTCCTCCTCCTCCTTCCTTCACCCTCCACCCTCCCCGTTCCATCTCCAATGAATGTGTTAAGGGAGGAACACAAATTATTATAATAGTTTAATTAATGATAATAATAAAAGTATTTTTAAAGCGCAAATCTTGTCCCTAGAGACTATTCTAAGCGCGGACACACACACACACACACACACACACACACACACACACACACACACACACACACACACACACACAATTATTATAATAATTTAATTAATAATAATAATACAAGCGCAAAATCTTGTCCCTAGTGACTATTCTAAGCACACACACACACACACACGCACACGCACGCACGCACGCACGACAAGCATTCTGACTATACAAAGCTAAATAGACACAGCTTAAAACAGGCAGCCAACGCCCGGGAGACTGACTCTATCGGGTTTTTCAAAAGCCCGGTACCAACACGTGCGCCAACAAGGGCCGCTTTGATCGGTAATCCGCTGGGACATCGATATATACGGGGACAGGGCGGAACGGAGGTTACCACGCATGCATGTATGGCCAGCACAGCATGCTGATTATTGCATCAGGTGGCGCAACCACCACCAAACAAACAGCGTTCTGGTGTTCCGCCGGCTCTAATTCTTGAAGGTGTGGGGGGTGGAGGGGGGAGCTGTTGTGGTGTGTGTGTGTGTGTGTGTGTGTGTGTGTGTGTGTGTGTGTGGTGTGAGTGTGTGGTGTGTGTGTGTGTGTGTGTGTGTGTGTGTGTGTGTGTGTGTGTGGTGAGTGGTGTGTGCGTGCGTGTGTGTGTGTGTGTGTGTTGTGTGTGTGTGTGTGTGTGTGTGTGTGTGTGTGTGTGAACGTGAATACTATCTCGCAGTGTTGTTTTTCCTCCTGAATGAGTCGTATTAGCAACAAGACAAAAAATGTCTAACCCAACAGGTTTTATTGATCGGTTTGGTGTAGGCCTCCAAAGCACCCCCCCCCCCCCACCCCACCGCTCCCCCTCCCTCTCCAATCGTTTGTTATTCAGTGCGCTGGGGGGGGGGGGGGTGCTTTTTCGTCTGTACTAATTGGTACTGTGATTCTCTAAATGTTAATAATATATCTTGCGTGTGTGTATGTGCGTGTGTGTGTGTGTGTGCGTGCGTGTGTGTGTGTGTGTGTGTGTGTGTGTGTGTGTGTGTGTGTGTGTGTGTGTGTGTGTGTGTGTGTGTGTGTGTGTGTGTGTGCGTGCCTGCATGCTTACGTGCACGCGCCTGCTCTTTTGTGCTCTCTCTGTCTGTCTCTGTCTGTCTGTCTGTCTCTGTCTCTCTTTGTATGTTTTGATCATGTTAACAGCAAAGAACTTGTTTGTTTGTTTGTTTGTTTTTGTTGTTGGTGTTGTTGGTGTTTTTACGCCCTGTCAGTCAGGACGGTTATATAACGGCGATCATCTAACAACAAACAACAACAACAAAAACAAAAACAAGTCCTATTCAACACCTGTTGTCGATCGGTTTCGTTTGGTCTTAAATCTTCGTATTCCTTTGCGCTAAGGGTGTCCCCCGCCACCACCTCCTCCTCCCCCTCCCCCTCCACCACCCCACCCCACCCCACCCCACCCCACCGCCCCGTTCCCCCCAGATCAGCTAATCCACACAATCAGGGTGGAATGGCAGTGCTTAACTGGAGAGGGACCAGGGGGACGTGGGGATCGTGGCCAAGCTGTAACCGAGAAGGGGCCGAGAGATTGCGGGCTGGAACCTAACAGGCTCGGGTTATACATATAATAGGCTGGGTAGCGCGACTCTGTCTTCGCTGGCTTTCCTCGGGCAGAACCCGATTAGAAGGGTTTTTTTTTTTTTTTTAATGGGAGATTTCCTTACAGGAGCACTGATACGTGGAGGCAAAATGCACGCACGCAAGCACGCTCTGTCTGTCTGTCTGTCTCTGTTTGTCTATCTCTGTCTCTGTCTGTCTGTCTGTCTGTCTGTCTGTCTGTCTGTCTGTCTGTCTGTCTGTCTGTATCTGTCTGTCCTGTTCTGTCTGTTTGTCTGTCTGTCTGTCTGTCTGTCTGTCTGTCTGTCTGTCTCTCTCTCTCTCTCTCTCTCTCTCTCTCTCTCTCTCTCTCTCTCTCTCTCTCTCTCTCTCTCTCTCTCTCTCTCTCTCTCTCTCTCTCTCTCTCTCTGATGACCATGTGCGGTTGACAGGACGTCAGAATCCCAGAACTAACTCCGCCCCCCCTGCCCCGCCCGCTCGGCCTCAGATGACCCTGTGCGGTTGGCAGGAAGGAAGATCCTGTGACTCTCTGTCTGTCTCTCTGTGTCTCTCTGTCTCTTTTCTTGTGTTCTTGTCTCTGTCTTCTCTGTCTCTCTGTGTCTGTGTTGTCTGGGTGCTCTCTCTCTCTCTCGTCTCTCCTCCTCTCTCTCTCTCTCTCTTCTTCTCTCTCTCTCTCTCTCTCTCTCTCTCTCTCTCTCTCTCTGTCTCCTTCTCTTCTCTCCTCTCCTCTGTCTCTCTTCTCTCTCTCTGTCTCTGTGTCTGTCTGTCTGCCTCTCTGTCTCTGTCTCTGTCTCTCTCTCTCGGTTGTCTTGAGATGACCCTGTGCGGATGAAAAACCTGGAACTCTCTCACTCTGTCTCTCTCTGTCTCTGTGTTTCTGTCTCTGTCTCTCTTTGTCTCTCTGTCTGTCTGTTTGTCTCTGTCTGTTTCTGTCTCTGTCCCTCTCTCTCTCTTCTCTGTGCGGTTGGAAAATCCTAGAACTCTCTCTCTCTCTCTGTCTCTCCGTCTCTCCCCCCCCCCCCCCCCCCTCCACTCTTGTCTCGAGATGATAGACTTCCTTCCCTCCTCCACTCCACCCCATCTCTCTCTCTCCCCTCTCTCTCTCCCCTCTCTCCCTCTCTCTCTCTCTCTCTCTCTCTCTCCTCTCTCTCTCTCTTCCCCTCTCTCTCTCTCCTCCCTCTTCTCCCTCTCTCTCTCCTCTCTCTCCCTCTCTCTCTCTCTCCTCCCTCTCTCTCTCTCCCTCCCTCTCTTCTCTCTCTCCCTCTCTCTCCTCCTCTCTCTCTCCCTTTTCTCTCTTCTCTTCTCCTCTCTCTCTCTCCCTCTCTCTCTCCCTCTCTCTCCCTGTCTTTCTCTCTCCCTCTCAGTATGGAGATGCCCGCCGGGGTATGCAGAGTCACGTCAGGCTGGCTGTTGTCCGTCACCTGCTCCTCCGCCAGCGCAGCGCCGCCGTTCAAGGTCCCCCCCCCCCACCCCCCACCACCACCACCACCAACCCCTTGAGAGGCAGAGGTGGCGGCAGTGGTACCCTTAATCCCATGGACTCCGCTCTGTGGAGAGTCCGCCACCTTTTCACTACAAAGCCGCGAGCATCGGCTGTAATGAAAGCCAGTTGCGGGAGTGAGTGATCTAGCGTGCCGTTGACAACGGTACGCCCTCACAGAGACACCGCACTGCAGCATCTCTGGCCCACACTCCGCGCATCGCTTTCCGGCACCTTCCTCCACAGTCACTCGCACACTCCCAAGAATCGCTTTCCGGCACCTTCCCCCACAGTCGTTCGCACACTCCCAAGAATCGCTTTCCGGACCTTCCTCAAGTCATTCACCCTCCGGCATCGCTTTCCGGCACCTTCCTCCACAGTCACTCACACACTCCCAAGAATCGCTTTCCGGCACCTTCCTCCACAGTCATTCGCACACTCCCAAGAATCGCTTTCCGGCACCTTCCTCCACAGTCATTCACACACTCCCAAGAATCGCTTTCCGGCACCTTCCCCCACAGTCATTCACACACTCCGAGCATCACCTTCCGGCACCCAAGGATCGCTTTCCGGCACCTTCCTCCACAGTCACTCACACACTCCGAGCATCGCTTTCCGGCACCTTCCTCCACAGTCACTCACACACTCCGAGCATCGCTTTCCGGCACCTTCATACAAACTCTGCCAGAATTGGTTACGCCGCTGAAGGGGTACTCTTTATCTCCGCGCAGCTGTCCAGCGACGCGGTCAGCGCCCTCCGAAAGGTTTGGGTACTATTGACTCTGACTGTGGAAGCAACACAGCGCCCTGTGAGTCGGTTTGGCCTAGCGGTAAGGCGTTAGGCTGGTAAGCGGAAGGACCTCGGTTCGATACCGCTTCGGCTCTCCTTTTTCTTCAAAAAGGTTCTGATTTGTGGACACTGTCTTGCGACTTTGTCCATCACGTCCTACTGAAATAATAAAATGGCTCTCATCGCTGCCCATCTCAGTGCAGAAGTCATTCTGGTGGTGATAGCGATAGGTATATAATCTCCCTCTCGTCCCACCTCCATACTCCCTCCCCCCCCCCCCCTCCCCCTTCTCCCCGTCCCTAATAAGCGGTACGGTTTCTGTGGACGTTAAGCACCATGTTTACTTACTAATTACTTAACACAGCGCCCAAACACGCACGTAAAAGACGTACTCACCCGGGCAGAAAGTCCGATCCCAGTGGCCTGAACTCAAACTCCAAGCACTGGTTTACGATATCCTTCCTCCAACCACTGCCATAACTGATTATTACGCCGTAGGTCTCGGAAAAAAAGAAAAAAAAAACCTGTTAGCATACGGACAGTGCCCCTTCAGTGGCGTAACCGGTTCTGGCAGAGTTTGGAGGAAGGTGCCGGAAAGCGAAGCTCGGAGTGTGACCCTCCCCACGGACTCCGCTCTGTGGAGAGTCAGCAACCCTTTCACTGCAAAGCCGTGCGCATCAGCGCTAATGAAAGCCAGTGAATGAGTGAGGTAGCGTGCCGTTGACTACGGTACGCCCTCATCCTGGCAGAAAATTCCCAGTAGCGTGCCTGAACTGACTGCCGGACCGGGTGCCGGAAACTCACACTCCGAGCCGGAAACCCACTCTCCGAGCATCGCTTTCCGGCACCTTCCTCCAAACTCTTGCCAGAATTGTCACAGTCTGCAACAGAACGAGGCCCAGAGCGTTCGTACAGAATCAG
>JABMCL010003594.1:192500-197500 GCA_018857735.1 Alviniconcha marisindica | reverse complement strand
CGGAGACAGAAAGGGGACAGAGAGAGAGAGAGAAACACTCAGACAGAGAGGAGACAGAGAGAGACACTCAGACAGAGAGAGACGGAGACAGAGAGGAGACACAGTGAGAGACAGACACTCAGACAGAGAGTGACGGAGACAGAGAGGGGACACAGAGAGAGAGACACTCAGACAGAGTGAGACGGAGACAGAGAGAGAGAGACACTCAGACAGAGAGAGACGGAGACAGAGAGGAAACACAGAGAGAGAGAGAGAGAGAGAGAGAGAGAGAGAGAGAGAGAGAGAGAAGAGAGAGAGAGAGGAGAGAGAGACTCAGACAGAGAGACAAACAGAGAGAGAGAGAGAGATCCGCCCACTGAAGTAAGGTCCGACGAATGTGTGGCGACGCCCACTAGTTTGAAAGATTTACCATGTGGCATTTTGTCACTTGCAGGCTGCCAGCATTCTTAACTCTTTCTCTTCCCCCTGAGGACGTTATAGTTACTGATTGGATATTAACGTCACGTCAACCGCACAAGGTCACCGATCAGGACGACCCGAGGACGTTGTGTGATGTCATTGGCAGAGCTTTTCACGTTTACGTACGTGTGTGACCTCATAATAAGTCAGCCTGCTTGAGTTCCAATATTGTCTGCATCCCCATGTGGGGCAAATGTCCGAAACTAAATGTTCCTGATAATTATGCTCTGCTGAGACAGGCTTTGAGACCATTATTGGGAGGCACTGGTGCCAGCAGTACAAGGGAAAAGGGAGTTGAACTCCGTTCGATGTCCGAGCGGAACATGTTGACTCCATTTCAAGTGCTCGTTGACAGAAAAGGAAGGGC
This sequence comes from Alviniconcha marisindica, assembly GCA_018857735.1. Taxonomy (NCBI): domain Eukaryota; kingdom Metazoa; phylum Mollusca; class Gastropoda; family Provannidae; genus Alviniconcha; species Alviniconcha marisindica. The sequence goes on along the minus strand of JABMCL010003594.1, from coordinate 196,674 downwards.
GGGGGGAGTGGGTGGGGCGGGGGGTGGGGGGGAGGGGAGGGGGGGCGGTCTGATAGTTTCAAGTGCCCTTTGACAGAAAACAAAAATCTATCAAATAAAAATAAAAAATAAAAAATAATATTCGGCTTCCTTCCGGGATCCCGAAAGGGAGAGAGAATCATCATTTCCTGCCTTTAGCCAAATGGAGTTGGCGCTTTGCGGCGAGCCACGGTTTTCGTGCGCTGTGCTAGCGTTTTGCATGCCACTCACCGGTGATGGGGTTCTTCGCCTCTCTCTCACTCTGTCTGTCACGGTATCTGGTTGTCTCTCTCTGTCTGTGTCAGTGTCTCTCTGTCTGTGTCTGTGTGTCTCTCTCTGTCTCTCTGTCTGTGTCTCTGTCTGTCTGTCTGTCTGTCTGTCTGTCTCTCTCTCTCTCTCTCTCTCTCTCTCATCAGTAGCTTAGCAAGGACTAGTTGTTCGACAGGTTTTTGACTGAACCTAAACTACAATCTTTGTAAAATAAAGTTCTCTCTCTCTCTCTCTCTCTCTCTCTCTCTCTCTCTCTCTCTCTCTCTCTCTCTTCACTCATGCGAGGAATTTTGACTGACTAAACTACAATCTTTGTAAAAGTTTTCGATCTCTCCTCTCTCTCTCGTCTCCTCTCTCGTCTCTCTCCTCTCTCTCTCTCTCTCTCTCTCTCTCTCTCTCTCTCGTCAGTAGCTTAGCAAGGACTAGTTTTTAGGTTTCTGACTGAACCTAATAGCAAGGACTATAGTTGTTCGACAGGTCTTTGACTGAACCTAAACTACAATCCTTGTAAAATAAAGTTCTCTGTCTGTCTGTCTGTCTGTCTGTCTGTCTGTCTGTCTGTCTGTCTCTCTCTCTCTCTCTCTCTCTCTCTCTCTCTCTCTCTTTGTTTTGTTTGTTCACTGGGACAGCGAGAATTGAAGACTGCTACCGCCGCGGACACGCGGTCACAGTTAGTTCGAGTTCCGGTGGGATGGCGCATTGTTTCGTCGTCAGCCTGGTATTATTATTACCCCTTCCGCTGGGTAATCGGTGAGTGATTGGACTGGAGTGATCGAGTGGGTGATCACACACTGCTTTGGCGGTGTGTGTGTCGTTTGGGTTTGGGTTTGCCTTGCTGCGCGGTGGGTTGATGAGAGGGGTCATAGTTTGGTTTGCGCTTCGTTCTCCTCCCCCTCCCATCCCCCCCCCCCCTCCCCCGATCTCCCCCCACCCCCTCCCTTCCTCATTCTCTCTCTTCCAGTCTGCTTCACTCCCTGATAGATGCGCCCCCTCAATAGAGGCGGACAATTAAAGTTAATAAAATGAAATGAAATGTTATAAACTAATTCTGTTGGTAAAAGTACGAAAGTATTTTGAGGATTTTAAGCAAAAACTGTTCGTTCGTTCCTCCCTCCCCCTCCTCCCTCTACCTCCCTCCCTCTCCCTCCCCTTCCCTCCCCCTCCCCCTTCTCTCCCTCCCTCCCCCTCCCTCCCCCCTCTCTCTCCCTCCCTCCCCCCACCTCCCTCCCCTTTCTCTGTGTCTGTATGTGCTCGTCCATTAAATTAAGCTATCGCGGGAACCTAATCTGGTATCGGCAAATCAGATGGAATGGTCGACAATGTAAGCAGGTCCTAGCCGTATTAATGTTGTTGGTGTTGTGCTTCTTCTTGTTGTTTGTTTGCTTGTTTGTTTGTTTGTTTGTTAGTTTGAGAGGGTTTAGCTCAGTGGTTACGACGCCCAGTCGTATCAGCGGAAGCGGAAGGTTCGCTGCAACTGTGTGTGTTTTTCATCATTGTTTATAATGAATACATCAGTGACATGACGTACCGCGTCAAACAGCCTTTACTGCTGGGTAAGGATGAACCAGTAATGTCTCCATCGTTTCTAAACTTTTTAAACCGCAAGATGCTAACTGTTCGTGTAAATTTCGCGTACCTCAATCAAATACAGTGAGAATAGCATTTCTGTCAATAGCATTTCTGAACAGATAAATCTGTTCAAACGTCAGAGCAGTGTGTGTGTGTGTGAGTGTGTGTGTGTGTGTGTGTGTGTGAGGTGTGTGGTGTGTGTGTGTGTGTGTGTGTGTGTGTGTGTGTGTGTGTGTGTGTGTGTGTGAGTGAGTGAGTGAGTGTGTGTGCGTGTGTTTGTTTATTATGTAACTTTTGTATTTTCAATAACTGTTCTTTGAGTTTTAAAATATAAAATATGTGTTATTGTGTACTGTGATGTGGCTAATGTTCAGCCACGTTTTAATTTCTCTGATGAGATAATAAAGAAATCTTGAATTGTGAAGGATTAAAAAACAAATATGATAATGAATCACGTGACAGAAGCGTTACTGGATATCTACAAGGTCTCGGTTCTAAATGGGAAACAAATTGTCAGCGTGGTTTGTCTTCGTCTTGATGGAAATGCAGGAAACAAGAGTGACATGTGCATGCAGTCGGGTGGTCTCTTGTATCCTCAATGTTGCAAACTGAGAATGACACGCGGTACAATGTGGGCGTTGCATTAATCATGCTTGTGTCCGTATCCCTGAGTGTCTTTCTGTCTGTCTTCCTCTCACTGTCTCTGTCTGCCTATGCCTGTCTCTGTCTCCGTCTCTGTCTGTCTGTCTGTCTGTCTGTCTGTCTGTCTGTCTCTCTCTCTCTCTCTCTCTCTCTCTCTCTCTCTCTCTCTCTCTCTCTCTCTCTCTCTCTCTCTCTCCACACACACACACACACACACACACACACACACACACACGCACACGCACTCTGAGGCTGGAGTGTTTTAAAGGTTTTGCATGTTGTGTTTTATCCTAATAAATAGCGTTCTTTTGAACCTTTTATGTGTTTAGATCGTTAAAAGCAAATATAAGAACAAGAGAAAATAAAAACAACACTACTTTTGAATTTGTATTATAAACAAAACCCCATACCCTAATTGTGCCCCTCTAATTGTGCCCCTTTCTTTTGTGTGCTTTGATTTGTCTCTTCTTCTGCTTTTTTGTTTTGTGTTTTGTTCCAAAGGCGCTGACAGCCCACTTTGTTTTTGACGACCCACGCAGCTGTCGCGCGCAGCAATTTGGCCACGCATTATGATGTGTATTGAAGCGGCGTGGAGACACCAGATCGCGTGAAGTGAAGCGGGTATTTTGCTGGCACGTGACAAATGTCTCGGCGGCTCTCTGATGGATTGTTTTCTTTCCGATCGCTGACGTTTGGCGCTTTGTTTTCCAGTGAGTAGGGCGCTGTGTTTGCCCTCGAGAGACGTTGCGTTGAGGGTAGTTTTGGGAATACGGGCTGTATACGGCCAGCCCCCCCCCCCCCCTCTCTCTCTCTCTCTCTCGTTGACTGGGCGTAAAACACCAACTTACATCTTACATACTCTCTCTCTCTCTCTCTCTCTCCTCCACACACACACACACACACACACACACACAATCGTAGATTAGAAAAAGTGTAAATGTATAATTAGATTTAGAGTAGTCCCCTGTTTGGGCGAGGGCTGGATGCAAAAAAGCTTACATGCTTATCTGTTACCCTCGTAAATAAAGAATTTTATCTTATCTCTCTCTCGCCGTAATATGGCTGACTTCTGTCTGACTCTCTCTCTGCTCTCTCACACACACACACACACACACACACGGGGAGGGGGGGGGGAGAGATGGCGGCAGCGCTAGAGCGAGAAAGTAGGAAGTCGGGGGGGTGGGGGGTGGAGAGAGAGCAGCAGAAAGAGGGGGAGAGAACTAACTACCCTAAACAGGGGGCGCAGTCCTGAGGGACAAGCCGGGTGCGAAGCGCTGTAAGTGCTGTCCATTTTGCACGTGTGAAGACAGAGGGCACCTTTTTCGCCTTGTCAGTCAGCCTGACGCCTGCAGTCCCCCCGCCACTCAGTGAGGTCACGTGCCGCACGTGGTACAAAACCTTGACTCCAGACAGTGGCGGCGAAGACTGGCCACAGAGCGACAGTGAAATAACGGTCAGGCAGGCACAGCCACTGAACTAGCTCAGTGGGCACACCCCGGGGGAGCGGTCTTATCGTGTCCCATAAAAAAAATAAAAAAATCCTTCGGCTCAATTTTATCCTTTCGTGTGTTCTAATATATATAAAACTGACAAAATTAAAGAAAAACAACAAGGTGCGTCGTTGGTATTCTGACAGAAAGGAAAATAATATTTTGTTGGCTAGTTTGTCCAGTGT
>JABMCL010003594.1:185000-190000 GCA_018857735.1 Alviniconcha marisindica | reverse complement strand
TTTCTATGCTTCTCCATTTTTATTTTTCGGCTTTTTTAAGTACAGCGCTGCATATTCATTCCCTTGCGCAAGACAGCTAATTGTAGAGGTGATTGATTGAACAAACAGGTAAACAGGCGCGCGCGTGTGTGAGTGTATGTGTGGGGGGTGGTGGTGGTGGTGGCGGAGAGACGAGCGTTTGTGTGTGTGTGTGTGTGTGTGTGTGTCTCTCTCTCCCTTTCTCTCCCCCTCTCTCTCGCCCGTGTGTGTGTGTGTGTGTGTGTGTGTGTGTGTGTGTGTGTGTGTGTTTTGTGACAGAGTGTGAGCGGGATGGTGATGGTGTGTGTGTGTGAGTGTGTGTGTGTGTGTGTTTGGCAGTGGATGGGGGGGGGGGGGTGGGGGGGGTGGTAAAGGCCAAAGCAGTGAATTGTACAGTCTGTTTTTAAATATTTTTGTTTTAAAGTCTTCCTGCAGGCTGTTTAATCAATCTAACTGAGGAGATATCAACATAGGAACTGGATAAAGTTCACGAGTGGTCGAAAACCTTTCTCGGGGTTTCTAAAAAAAAATATGCAGAAAAAAAATGTAATGAACAGAGTTTAAATAGAAACATTTTCTACCTTCCAATTACCTGTCTTTCACTATTTTATTCATCCCATGTGGAAAAATAAATCAGTGTTATTCAGTTTATTGCCTTGCACAACGCAGCTTGCTCCGGCAGCAAATTTACGCAGAAAGCTTTACTGAAAGCAGAAAGTAAAGAAACTGGTAAACGACACGGGATGAAAAACGAAAGAAGAAAGAAAGTAAACAGAGAGAAGGTGTAATTTTTCTTTCCCTCTGCAAACAAGGTGAACTTGGTGCATTGTCTCCTCTTTCCCTTATGTCTGATTTTCTCTCCCTTTGCAAACAGGGTGAACAGGGTGCATTGTCTCCTCTTCCCCTTATGTGTGATTTTCTCTCCCTTTGCAAACAAGGAGAACTGGGTGCATTGTCTCTTCTTTCCCTTATGTCTGATTTTCTCTCCCTTTGCAAACAAGGAGAACTGGGTGCATTGTCTCCTCTTTCCCTTATGTCTGATTTTCTCTCCCTTTGCAAACAAGGTGAACTGGGTGCATTGTCTCCTGTTTCCCTTATGTCTGATTTTTTTCTCTCTCCCTTTGCAAACAAGGAGAACTGGGTGCATTGTCTCCTCTTTCCCTTATGTCTGATTTTCTCTCCCTCTGCAAACAAGGAGAACTGGGTGCATTAGAGAGGGTTAGTGGACGGGTGGTAGTGGTTGGGGAACATTGCCTCCTCTTCCCCTTAAGTGTGATTTTTCTCTCCCCCTGCAAACAAGGAGAACAGCTTGCGTTGTCTCCTCTTTCCCCTATGTGTGATTTTCTCTCCCTCTGCAAACAAGGAGAACAGCGTGGTCTCCTCTTTCCCCTATGTGTGATTTTCTCTCCCCTTGCAAACAAGGAGAACAGCATGCATTGTCTCCTCTTTCCTTCGTGTGATTTTCTCTCCCTCTGCAAACAAGAACAGCATGCGTTGTCTCCTCTTTCCCTTATGTGTGATTCTCTCTCCCTCTGCATACAGCGAGAACTGCGTGCATTGTCTCCTCTTTCCCCTATGTGTGATTTTCTCTCCCCCTGCAAACACGGAGAACTGCGTGCATTGTCTCCTCTTTCCCTTAATTCTCCTCCCATTCGATCCGACCCCCTTGCCTCTTTGGCTGTCGATAATTCTCTGCAGCGTCTAACTCGCTTCTCTTCGTCTTCGTCGCGCGGTGGATGGCCAGCGTGCAGAGGCCCTAGGCAATCGCTGGCTTCTTCTGCCGTTTCCACTGCAGTTTGGCCAGCGTGCAGAGGCCCTAGGCAATCGCTGGCTTCTTCGGCCGTTTCCACTGCAGTTTGGCCAGCGTGCAGAGGCCCTAGGCAATCGCTGGCTTCTTCTGCCGTTTCCACTGCAGTTTAAAAACCGTTTCTCGATCGGGGCGCCGAAAACTGCAGTCTCTCTGAGAGAGAGAGAGAGAGAGAGAGAGAGAGACAGAGACAGAGAGAGAGAGAGACAGAAAAGACAGGACGGGGAAGAGGGGGAAAGGGGGGGGGGGGGCGGCGCGGGGGGGGGGGGGGGGGGAAGGGTTTTTGGGTTTTTTTGGGAACCATTTACATTTTGGTCAAAAGCCTAAAATAACAGAATAATATGCAAATGTTGTTGCTGCTGTTGCAGCGTTCCCTGGCTGAACGCTGTGAGGGTCAGTCGGTGTGTGCAATAAGTAGTACACTGACAAATGTATTCCATTCGGTGACAGCTGGGATTGCCTACGTGACGGTTTTTGTTGTTGTTGTTAGTTTGTTTGTTTTTTAGTTGTAGTTTTTTACCCTGCCACCAGAGGATTTTCTTTTCTTTTCGAGGGGTAATATGTCTATTTGTGTACCTATTTTTGGATAGGTTGCACACAGTTTCACTATGGTTAGCTGGTGGGGGGGCGAAAACATAGACAACGCAAGAACCCTGCAGGTAAACGTGCGATTTATCATTTATTTTAATTTTAATTTTTTTAAGGCCACAAGTATTTGGACCAACAAAGAACCCCCCCCCGCACACACCCCCCAACCCAACACCACCCCAAAACCAAAAACCCCCCAACCCAAAATTTATATAAAAGGAAAAAAAAAAAACACCCCCACCCACCCACCCACACCCCCCACACCAAAACCCCAACCAACAACAAAAAAACCCCAACCCAAAAAGCAAAAAAGAGAAAAAGGGCCCTTGCTGCCTTCACATTATCATTCGTAATCGGAGAGAAGATTTACAACACCGTTCCGCATTTTAATCTGGTGATGCCGGTTATCAAGCCATCAAATAGAATAACATTTTTGTTGTTGGTTGTTGTTTTTTATTGATTTTTTTCCTGGTTTGGTGTCGCGTTACGTTTGCGCTGTGAATTTCGCTCTTCGGCTGATGACACATTTCGGGTTCCAAATAGATAATCGAGTAAAAACGTTTCCTCTGCAAATCTTTCTGTTCAGTTAATGGCGCGTCTCAGATTCTAACCAAATAAACAAGAGAGAGAGAGAGAGAGAGAGAGAGAGAGATCTCAGTCGATTTGACATTTCTCTTGTTGTTGTTGTTTTGTTTGTTTTTTGTTTTAGTTTTACCCTCATATTACCTTGGCGGGGCATGAGCATTAAAATCAATAACAAAAATCTGTCTCTGTCATGTCTCCCCTGTCTCGTTCGTTGTCTGTCTGTCTCTGTCTGTCTCTCTGTTTCAGTGTTGTCTGCTGCTGTTTTTTCTGTCTTGGCACCCTTTTCACCTTTACAAGACGCCAAAAATTTAATTACCAGTTATATCTCTGCCCCCCCCAAAAATTGAATGTCGAGTTATTTCACCAGCTCCAGATCCTTCCTGAGGTTTTTCCCGGGGGCTGCCCATGCCCATGCATTTTTGGATCCGCCATCCACAACTCGCTGTCTCACCAGTCCCTTCCAAACCCGGGTCCCGCCTGTCCTGTATTTTGTCTCTCTCTTTTCTGTCTCTGTTCCCTGTTCTGTCTCTTTCCCCTTTTTTCTTTTCTTGCCCTCTGCTTGCCTTTTCCTTTCCCTTTCCCCTCCCTCCCTCTCTCTCTCTTCTCCGGGGGGGGGGGTGTGTGTGTGTGTGTGTGTGGACCATCGATCAAAAGTGGAATTGAGTTATTGACCAGCCCCTTTCCGAGGTTTTTTTGCCAGGGCGAGCACCGCATGCATGCAGGGCCAAAAACCTAGCTCAATCCTTCATTGAAATCGCTCAATTAAAACCCCCGACTCCCTGCCTCTTCTGTCTGTTTTCGTGTTCCCTTTATTTTCTCTCTGTTTCTTTCTGTCTCTTTTTTCTGTCTTTGCTGTCTTTTCTTCTTCTCTCTCTCTCTCTCTCTCTCTCTCTTCTCTCTCTCTCTCTTTTGTGTGAGTGGCACCCTCGCTCAAAAAATGGAATGTCAACCACCAGCTCCTTCCTGGGTTTATGGGGGGGGCTACCGCACTATGCCCATGCATGCACGCACGTCCGTCATGCACGGACCCCCAGATGCTCCATCCGCACACTCGCACAGTCTCACTCACTCCAGTCTCCAACGACCGCGACTCCCAGTCAACAGCATCGAACGCCTTATTTAAGTTAACCTCTTCTGGCTTGTTGGCCCCCCGGAGGGAGGAGGTGAACCCCCTCTACGCCCACGCTGATTGCCCGGCGGGCAGACAACCCACGGAGCAGCCGAGACCTCCACCGCACCAGTGATCGAAGTGGGTGGGGTGTGAGGGCGGCGGGTAGGGGGGGGGGGGGGTGAAGGGTGGGGCAGGGGTCTGGGTGGTAGGGAGGGAAGGGGTGGGGGGTGGGAGGGGGGTGGGGACTGAGGTGTTTCAGTGGGTCATTTTGAAATCCCGTGTGTCGTTAAGCCAGTCTGTCTGTACCTTGCTGGCTTTGGCGGTTAAGCTTATACTCCTGTCGGCACAGGTTGTATGTAGGTCGATTGTCATGGTATAGGACCAGGCAACGTCATCCACTGATGGAAAGGCGCAGTTCTGTCGATGTGGTGACGAAAGCCATTATATATATATATATATATATATATATATATATATATATAGAGAGAGAGAGAGAGAGAGTATAACAAAAGTCCAAGCATGTCCTGGTATGAAAACATTTACTCCAAATCTTCGCCCATCGTGTTAGTGGGGCTTTTTCAATGCCTGCCCGGTCGGCTAGACTGATTCCTACGAAAAGTAATTTGATTTATAAATAAAGTACGTCATATTTTTTATGCATCACGCTTTCTTGCACACGACATGTATTCTGTTTCTAGACGACTAGCGAAGACACTTCACACACACACACACACACACACACACACACACACACACACACACACTGAAACCAAAATTCACTTCATATTATTATGTCGTATGTACTATGACCTAACATATACCACGCAAATCAATTATGTCAGATGTCCATCACTTATAAACGAGACAAGATAGAAGGTTGTGTCTTAATTA
>JABMCL010003594.1:175000-180000 GCA_018857735.1 Alviniconcha marisindica | reverse complement strand
TGAGGTTCGGTACCCCCTTTAAATGAACGACTCCTTTCGCCACACTTCGCCTCGCCATGTCCACATTTGACCTCGCGGCTTAATTGCAACAGGGGGGGGGGGGGGGGGGGGGGGGGGGGGGGAGAGAGAGAGAGAACGATTTTCCGTGCCATAATTATCGTACATTCGCGCCGCCATCGACATCTGTCTGTCAGTGTGCCGCCGCCGGGGACTTTTTTGCCCTCTACGTGCTTCTGCCGATGTTTTTTGTTTTCATATAATTGTTTCTCCATTGTTCGCTTATTCAGTAGTTTAGCAAGGACTAGTTGTTAGACAGGTCTAAATGAACCTAAACTACAATCCTTGGAAAATAAAGTTTGCGAGTTCGAGTTCTCTCGCTCTCTCAAGTATTTTCAATGATGTTGCTGTTCCTGTATGTTTATTACTATTAATAGGGTAGTATTGTATTCTGTTTGTTTGTATATTGTTTATCATGTTTACATATTAATCGAGTTTGTAAAGTTAGTTTTTGTTTGTTTTTGTTTTCATATAATTGTTTCTCCATTGTTCGCTTATTCAGCAGTTTAGCAAGGACTAGTTGTTAGACAGGTCTAAATGAACCTAAACTACAGTCCTTGGAAAATAAAGTTTTCGAATTCGAGTTCGAGTTCTGCCAGCGTCACACGTTAACGGGTCGTTGAAGCCGGCCCTGTTGTAGCGGGTGGACGTTCCGGAAAGTCCGTCGCCATGGTAGCCATTTCCCCGCGTGACCGATCGGCAGCCGACCTGCTGTAAGTAAATAAGTAAACATGGTGCTTAACGTCCACAGAAACCATAAGGCTTATTACGGACGGGGAGAAGGGGTGGAGGGGGGGGGGGGGCGTTTGGAGGTTGGGGGGGGGGGGGAGATTATATTCCTATCGGTACACTGTCACCACCAGAATGACTTCTGCATTTAGACGGGCGGGGATGAGAGCCGTTTTAATGTTTCATTCATTGTGAGGGGCAGTGTCACAAGACAGTGTCCACAGACCACAGCTTCTGAAGAGAAGGGAGAGCCGAAGCGGACTGGAACCGAAGTCCCTCTGCTTACCAGCCCAACCCCTTTTCCTGGGCCAACCCGGCTCACCGACCTGCTGACCCCCTGTGCTGATTTTATGCTCCACAAGGCGACGCCTGCATGGCTCCTGTTTCCCTCCTGCTCTTCTTGGCTGCCAGTTGGATAATAATAATAATAATAGATTATTTCGGGCGCCCCATCTCGTATGAGCCCGGAGCGCTTACAAAGACATACGGATACGCTCTCTCTCTCTCTCTCTCTCTCTCTCTCTCTCTCTCTCTCTCTCTCTCTCTCTCTCTCTCTCCCTCTCGCTCTCCCTCTCTCCTCTCTCTCTCTCTCTTTCACTCCTCCCCCTCCCCTCCCCCACCTCCTCACACAACACACACCACACACACACACACACACACACACACACACACACACAACACACACCACAACACACACACACACACACATGTACACACAAATACATGCATTACTGGTGTTGGGTTGGTAGAACGAGAAGAAAGAAAAGGACAGATCAGAATGCAGAAGGGAAGAGGTTAGTTTTTAGTTTGAGTGTGTTCTGAGTAAATAAACGGCTGTTGACAGTAATATATAGTGGTTAGTGAAACGTTTTCAGTTCAGCTCTGCTCGGGATGGTATCTGTGTAAAGAGGTTTGTTGTTGTGGCCGAATTTAATGGGGCAGATAATCGTAATAATAACAGCTGTTAATCATATATACAAACAAAAAAGAGGTTACTTGTGTCCGAATATAATGGGCATAGCGAAAAAGAGGTTTATTGTTGTGTCCCACACTAAGGGGCTGATGATCATATATAAACAAAAAAAGAAGTTTGTTGTTGTGTCAAAGACAGAGACACTAAGGGGCTGATACTCACTCATATACAGACAAAAGAGAGATTACTTGTGTCCCACATAAAGGGCTGATAATCATAATATATACAACAAAAAAGAGGTTACTTGTTGTGTCCCCCCTAAAGGGTTGATAATCATCTACAGACAAAAAAGAGGTTACTTGTTGTGTCCCACGCTAAAGGGTTGATAATCATCTACAGACAAAAAAGAGGTTACTTGTCGTGTCCCACATAAAGGGTTGATATTCATCTACAGACAAAAAAGAGGTTGCTTGTTGTGTCCCACGCTAAAGGGTTGATAATCATCTACAGACAAAAAAGAGGTTACTTGTCGTGTCCCACGCTAAAGGGTTGATAATTATCTACAGACAAAAAAAGAGGTTACTTGTTGTGTCCCACATAAAGGGTTGATAATCATCTACAGACAAAAAAGAGGTTACTTGTCGTGTCCCACGCTAAAGGGTTGATAATCATCTACAGACAAAAAAGGTTACTTGTTGTGTCCCACATAAAGTGTTGATAATCATCTACAGACAAAAAAGAGGTTACTTGTTGTGTCCCACGCTAAGGGGCTGATAATCATAATATATACAACAAAAAAGAGGTTACTTGTTGTGTCCCACATAAAGTGTTGATAATCATATACAGACAAAAAAGAGGTTACTTGTTGTGTCCCACGCTAAAGGGCTGATAATCATATACAAACAAAAAAGACGTTACTTGTTGTGTCCAGCAACAGTCTGACAGTCACGGACAAACATGAGGCTGCTCGTATCCACCGGACCAGTTCAGTTCTGATCAAATGCCATCTGCCGGCGCGCTCGAGAAAATCCATACGCGTACGTCCCACCCCCGCCGCCTCTCGGGCACAGGTTGTCAGAGAGATGGGAAAGACACACAGAAAGAAATGAACGGGTTTGCATGCGGTGACCCGGCTATTTACTACACAGGAGCTACCAGGGGAGGTCTCCAGGAACTGTGCGTTTGACAAAGCATCGTTCTTATTGCACGGAGGGGAGGATCCTGTGAGACCTCGGCCCCCCCCCACCCCCCACCCCCCCACCCCCCTCCCCCAAAAGTCCACAAGTCTGTAAGTCTGGGAACCAGATTTGCATACGTGACTCACTCGGTGTGTCTGGGTTTCCACTTCGCTTTCCCTCTCTGTCTCTGTCTCAGTCTCTGTCTCTGTCTCTCCCCCTCCGTCCCTGTCTCTGTCTGTGTGTCTGTCTGTCTGTCTCTGTGTCTCTGTCTGTCTGTCGCTGTCTGTCTGTCTGTCTGTCTGTCTCCTCCCCCCCCCCCCCCCTCCCGCCACCCATTCACGGTGACGTCATTTAGCTGAATTACGTTCAGCTGCCGATCTGTGAGGTAAGGCACTCCCACGTCTGAGGGGGTTGCGTAACACGCGACGAGAAATGGATTTCGCTTGATTGGGCCACCGATTTGATCATTCGCCAGGTTAGCAAATTGTCGTGGACGTGGTGCTAGAACTGCGTGTTTGGATGGGACAGGGTGGTGGTGGGGAGGGGGACGGTGGAGGCAGAAGAGAGAAAGAGAGAGGACTGAATCTTGCGCATTGCTGACTATTGCAAGGCTGTGGGGGCTTGAACAACAAAGGGCTGCGTTAGTACTGGTCTCCAGAGAGACCGGGATGCTGAGAGAAAGATGGGCAGGCAGCTTCAGTGATGGCAGGCAGGCAGACAGACAGGCAGAGTGAGACAGGCACAGACAGACAGACAGACAGACAGGCAGAGACAGACAGACCGGCAGACAAACAGGCAGAGCCAGACAGGCAGACAGACGGGTAGAGACAGGCAAACAGACAGGCAGAGACAGACAGACAGAGACAGCCAGGCAGGCTGGCAGACAGACAGGCACAGACAAAACAGGCAGAGACAGACAGGAAGGCAGCGACAGACAGGCAGGCAGGCACGGACAGACAGGCAGAGGCAGGCAGAGACACAGGCAGAGACAGGCAGAGACACAGGCAGTGACAGACAGGCAGAGACAGGCAGGCAGACAGACAGGCAGAGACAGGCAGACAGTGACAGACAGGCAGACACAGGCAGTGACAGACAGGCAGAGACAGGCAGGCAGGCAGGCAGACAGACAGGCAAAGACAGACAGGCATGGAGCTTTACTTTGATCTTTAATTTTTGTCAGCTCTGTTCTTTTGTCAGGAAGGATCCCAACGCTACCCAACCCCGAGCTGGAATACAATGCGCCTGGTGCGTTTTTGTGTGTGCAAGAAATAATTCTGCTGTTAGCGTGAACGTCCAGTTTTACAGCGCATTATATATCCCCACTGATTGGAAGCGCAGTGTGTGCTTCGGGGATTCACGCTGTTCAAAGGGGACTGCGCACATAAATAAAATGGAGTGGAATGGGAAGGAGAGAGAGAGAGAGAGAGAGGATGCATGCTGCACATTAAGTTGGCCAGTATTCACCCTGATTTAGCCTCGTCAGTTCTTTCTCCGTGTGTGTGTGTGTGTGTGTGTGTGTGTGTGGTGTCTGAGTGGTGTGTGTGTGGTGTGTGGTGTCTGGTGTGTTGTGAGTGTGTGTGTGTGTGTGTGTGTGTGTGTGTGTGTGTGTGTGTGTGTGCGTGCGCGCGCGCGCGCGCGCGTGCGTATCAGTGGTGGGTGTGTGTGTGTGCGCGCGCGTGCGTATCAGTGGTATGTGTGTGTGTGTGTGTGTGTGTGTGTGTGTGTGTGTGTGTGTGTGTGTGTGTGTGTGTGTGCGTGCGTATCAGTGGTGTGTGCGTGCGTGCGTACGTGCGTGTGCGTGTGTGCGTGCATGTATAGTTACCATTTGGACGTAACCGGTTTCGTATAAAATCCATTCCGCATTGTGCCCATACAGTGATGTAAATTCATGCCGTGTTCTGGCTAGGCAAGCGGGCCTTAGCGTCAAACCAGAGAAGCCAGCAAGAACCTATATATAGCCTTATAGCTATAACGTTCGAGGAAACGGAACTGACGGAGTTAAATGGACATTGCCCTTCAAAAGTAAATAGAGGTTGGGGAGGAATATGGGGGGCCGGGGGGGGGGGGGGGGGGGGGGGGGGGGGGGATTCTAAAATGTGGACCGCCCAGAAAATAGGTAAGTT
>JABMCL010003594.1:167500-170000 GCA_018857735.1 Alviniconcha marisindica | reverse complement strand
GGGGGAGGGAGGAGGGGGAAAGAAAGAGGGAATTATGGGCATGAAGTCTGACCGAAACTTGTTGTTTGGTCAGTCTTTCCGTTCATGACATTTTTGTAAGACTATTTTCTTTTATATTAGTCTAACTTGATCTTTTTTAATGTCGCAGACTTGTTTTTGTAGAGTGCACTTAGGTTGAGCCTCAAGCCCTAATGGCTTCTATCAGTACAGCCTTGACATTAAGCAAATACATTGAGTCATATTGGTTCCGAGTGATCCTTCCAAACATCCAAGTACATTTTCATTTTTCACCATTTAACTGTTTGTTTCGTTGCTTGAAAAAGGCGCTTACCCCGAAAAGTGGCACGTTTTGTATTGACGTAGCAAATTAGCGTTTCTTTTAACCTTGTATGTGTCTGGATTTGATTAGATTTTTTCATTTGTTTGGAACATCCCTCTAGCGGTGCCGTGTTTCTGTTTGCAGGGATGAGACCACACAGATGGACAAGGCCAAGTTCGGCGAGTTGTGTCAGGTAAGCAAGTGCAGGCACCGCGTCAGTCGTACTGTCTTAATTGTGCATTGATGTTAAGTGTAGGGGAGCGGCGTGGGGAGTGAGGGAAGCAGGTTGGAAGCATGAATAAAGAGTCAGAAGTCAGCGGTTGCTATAACGTAACTTTTATTTACACCAATCAGGAAACAGTGTCGGCTCTCCCCTGACGCATAGGCAGCAGAACGAACTAAGTGACGACCTGCCTCTGCAGGGACACTGGGGGAAAGAGGACGCGGCGGGGAGAGAGAGAGAATTTTATTCTTAATGTCCTCGGATGTCTTGGAGACATATTAGGGACAAACTGTACGATAAGACGCCATGGTTCAGGAGCTGTGTGAGAGTCGAGGTGGACGTCCTGGACTGTCCGTCCTAACGAGCCTTCTGGTTTCCGTGGACGTAAAGATTTATTGCACCGTGCTTCGGCATTGGTCACAACTTGTCCCTAATATGTCAGCTGACATCTGAGGACATAAAGCATCACTTCATCTTCATCATGATAAGACGCGGCGGGCCCAGCGCACAAGTTTTAACACTTCAGATAATTAGGGCCATAAAATTGCCACCCAATCAAAACAGAGAAAGGACGACAGGAAAGAAAAGCTTAAAGGGTCATGGCCCTGGACACACACAATGCACAGGGTTACGTAAGCAACGTTTATTTCACATTCTCTCCTGGGGTTACATTGAAAACATAAGGGCTGGGCCCGCGCTTTAGGACCTAATGGCTTGTATCAGGACAGACCTGACATTAAGCGAATAAATGAAGTCATATTGGTTGTGTGGGAATCAGTACGGCCATAACATTAAACAAATAAAGTCCCATGGATTATATGGAAATCAGTTTATCTCACACACACACACACACACACACACACACACACACACACACACACACACACACACACACACACACACACACACACACACACACACACACACACACACACACAGTGACACCAGTGCATATGCCAAACAGTGACCACAGGGAGGACATGATTTATCCCACCAGTGAAACTAGGGAGAACATAATTTATCCTACAGTGACACCAGGAAGAACATGGTTTATCCCACCAGTGAAACTAGGGAGAACATAATTTATCCCAACAGTGACTGCAGGAAGAACATGGTTTATCCCACCAAAGAAACTAGGGAGAACATGGTTTATCCCACCCAGGGAGAACATAGTTTATTCCGTCAGTGACACCAGGGAGAACATAGTTTATCCCGTCAGTGACACCAGGGAGAACATAGTTTATCCTGTCAGTGACACCGGGGAGAACATGGTTTATCCTACAGTGACACCAGTAAGGGCATGGGTCCAAACAGTGACACCGGTGAGGGCATGATTTGTCCCATCAATGACACCAGTGAGGGTGTGGTTTATCTCAAACAGTGACCCCAGGGAGGACACGGTTTGCCGGACCACAGATAGTGTGCAGCGTGTATGCACTGGCGGGCGTCAGTTAATTGTAAAGCATCGTCCTTGCTGCTGTCCCCTAACAGTGTTCTGCCCTTGTTCTCTCCCTTCCTCAAACCCCCATCCACCCCCACTAAACCTGTCCCAGTGGGACGCCCTCGGTTGTCCTCCCCTAGCATAGACCCGTCCCCCTGGGACGATCTGTCCGGCTCTCTTCCTGTCGGTCGTGACGACCGGGCCAACGGCCAGACGAGGCGGCCGAAGAGACCGCGGCCATGAGTGGTCTGTTGGCCGGCGGCCACGTGGTCGTACGTGTGTGGTGTCAAAGGGACGCTAAGTAAACATGGCGCTTAACGTCCACAGAAACCATGAGGCTTATTAGGGACGGGGAGAAGGAGGGGAAGGGGGTATGGAGGTTGGGGGAGAGGGAGATTATATACCTATCGCTACACTGTCACCACCAGAATGATTCCTGCATTAAGATGGACAGCGGTGAGAGCCATTTTAATGTTTCAGTAGGAGTGATGGACAAAGTCACAAGACAGTGTCCACA
>JABMCL010003594.1:162500-165000 GCA_018857735.1 Alviniconcha marisindica | reverse complement strand
TGTGTGTTTGTGTTTTTGTGTGTGTGTGTTTGTGTGTGTGTGTGGGTGGGTGCAGGGGATATATATATTTGTGGTTTTGTGTGTGGGTGTGGTGTGTGTGTGTCCTGGTGTGGTGGTGTGTGTGTGTGTGTGTGTTGGGGTGTGTGTTTTGTTTGTGTGTGGGGTGTGGTGGTGCTTGGGGCCCGGGCGGGTGCGTTATAGTAGTAAATTTTGTGTTTTGGGGGTGGTGGGGTGTGTGTGTGTGTGTGTGGGGTGTGTGTGCGCGTTCGTGTACGTGCGTGCGGTGTTGTATGTGCGTGCGTGGTGTTTGTGGTGTGTGGCGTGTGTGTGTGTGGGGTGTGTGTGTTTTGTGTTGTGGTGGCGTGTGTATGTGTGTGTGGTGTGTGTGTGTGGGTGTGTTTTGTGGTGTATGTGTGTGTGTGGGTGGGGTTGTGTGTGGTTGTTTGTGTGTGTGTGTGTTGTGTGTGTTTGTGCCTAAAATTACCTTTTAAGACCGTTTTTAAAAAATTTATTGATTTATAGGATTAAACCCCGGGAACCCACCCTTCAGACTAGGGGTGTTGGGTTTGTCGTTGTTTTTTTCCTTTTATGGCCTTTCAGGTGGACGTTAACTTTTTGGGGTTTTTATTTCGAACGCGCGGCGGTGTGTGTGTGTGTGTGTGTGTGTGTGTGTGTGTGTGTTTGGTGTGTTTTTGGTGGGGTGGGGTGTTGGTGTGTTTTAAAAAGGGGGGGGGGGAAAAGAGAGAGATTAATTATATCCCATGGAACACATGACAGCGTTCCTGTTTTTACCCTTGCAGAGAGTGAATAACAAGAGAGTGCCGGAGCAGATCTTCTTTCGCCTGGTGCAGTACCTTGCCGTGTGTCTCTTCGAGTGCAACGAGGCGGAGGACTTCTCTCCTGCCAAGACCCTCATGAACATGTGCTTCACTTTCTACACGGACAGTGAGTGCTCTAGCCACTTGTAAACTCTCCCCGCATGTGCTCCACTTTCTACACGGACAATGAGTGCTCTAGTCTGTTGTAAACTCTCCCCTCATGTGCCCCACCGTCTACACGTACAAATGAGTGGGTTTATAGTCTGTTGAAAATTCCCCTCTTGTGCCCCACCTTCCCACACGGACCCGAGTGCTCTAGTCTATTTTAACCCCCCCCCCCCCCCAAATCCCCCCACCCGCGTCCGGCTTCTTTTTTTTCTTTTTTTGTGCGCACCCCTTCTTAATTCGAAACAGCAGAGCTAGTTTTCCAAAAACACCCGACAAAGGGTTTTTAAAAAAAAATTTAAAAAAATTTAAAAAAAACTTTGAAAAAAAGAAATTTCCCGGGGGCCCGGAAAAGATCGCAAGCGAGCAAGACGTCGGTGGAAAAAAATGAATCCGAAGGTATTGACACATGTAGTATTTTCCCCTTGGTGGCCCGACAGCAGTTCTTTACTTCTGAACTTTACAATCCCGTGGTGAACCACGCCTTCACCGATTTAGCTATCGCTTCCTGGTTAACTTTGGCCATTATCTTTGCAGGCATTGTTTGTGTGTGTTTGTGTGTGTGCGTGCGTGCGTGCGTGTATGTGTGTGTGTGTGTGTGTGTGTGTGTGTGTGTGTGTGTGTTTTGGTGTGTGGGGTGTGTGTGTGGGGTGTCCCTTTGCCTGTGGTGTGTGTGTGCCTCTGTGTGGTGTGTGGGGGTGTGTGTGTGTGTGTGTGGTGTGTGTGTGTGGGGTGGGGTGTGTGTAAAGTGTGGGTGTGTGTGTGTGTGTGTGTGGTGTGTGTGTGGTGTGTGTGTGGCGGGGCGGGTACGTGCGTGAGGCATGTGTAATTGTGCTTTGCGTGTGTGTGGTGTGTGTGTGTGTGTGTGTGTGGTGTGTGTGTGGGTGTGTGTTTTGTGTGTGGGTGTGTGTGTGTGTGTTTGAAAGTGGCGGAAACACGCCCGTTCCCCGCTGTCATTTGCCCTCCACCCAGCAATGTCTATCTGTGACGTCATAAATCAGGCCAGCAAACATTTTACGTGTGGCAAAGGTATCACTTACGTCACGAGCCTACCCTTTTCCGCTCTTTTTTGGGAAAGAGCGAAACCCCGGGTTGCCTACGCCCGCAGAGCTCAAATTGGAAGCCCCCCACACCAAAACCCAAAACCCAAAACACCACCACCACCACCCCAAACTCCCCTCCCCCTCCCCCTCACTCCCCCTCACTCACTCCCCCCTCACTCACTCACTTTACTCACCCCCCTCACTCACTCACAAAACACACACATAACCCCGCACCAAAAAGTGTGGCCCCACACACACACCGCCCCCGCGCTGCAGCACGAACCCCGCACGCCCCGCGCGCCCCACACACAAACGGGGCGCGGGATGCACGCACCCCCAACGCCGCCGCGCCCCCCACACACAAAACACACACACACACACACACCAAATCTTTTTGTAGTACTGATCAATATTTATACCAAAAACCAGATGCGCCCCCAAAAGAAGAAAAGTGTGCATTTGTTTTACGCTAGC